>JADBJO010001902.1:52500-55000 GCA_016801955.1 Conus betulinus | reverse complement strand
TTATGAATAGTCTGGTACCCTTCATTAATAGTCTTGTTTATTATCAGTCTGGTACCCTTCATGAAAAAAAAATGGTCTTGCACCATTCACAAATAGTCTTTTACCATTTATGAACAGTCTTGAACCATTCACGAATAGTATTGTGTCATTCATGAAATAGTCTTGTACTATTCATTAATAGTCTTGTACTATTCATTAATAGTCTTGTACCATTCATTAATAGTCTTGTGTACTATTCACTAATAGTTTTGTACCATTCATTAACAGTCCTGTACCACTTATGAATAGTCTGATACCCTTCATCAACAGTTTTGTTCATTATCAGTCTTGTACCATTCATTTAAAAGTCTTGTACCATTCATCAAAGGTCTTGTACCCTTCATGAATAGTCTGGTACCCTTCATTAATAGTCTTGTTTATTATCAGTCTGGTACCCTTCATAAAAAAATTTGTACCCTTTATTAATAGTCTTGCACCATTTGCAAATAGTCTTTTACCATTTATGAACAGTCTTGAACCATTCACGAATAGTATTGTGTCATTCATGAAATAGTCTTGTACCATTCATCAATAATCTTGTGCCATTCATTTATAATCTTGTGGTCATCCATAAACAGTCTTGTACCATTCATTTATAATCTTGTGGTCATCTATAAATAGTCTTGTACCATTCATGAATAGTCTTGTACCATTCATTAATGATCTTGTGCCATTCATTAATAGCCTTATACCATTCCTTTATATTCTTGTACCAATTTTTAATAGTCTTGTACCATCATCATTAGTCTTGTACCATTCACTAATGATTCACGAACAGTCTTGTACCATTGATTAATAATTTTGTACCATTCATGAGGTTGGTGTCATTCATCAATAGTCTTGTACCATTCATCAATAGTCTTGTACCATTCATCAATAGTCTTGTACCATTCACCAATAGTCTTGTACCATTCATAAACAGTCTTATACCATTCATTGATAGTCTTGTACCATTCATTGATAGTCTTGTACCATTCATCAATAGTCTTGTACCATTTATTGATAGTTTTGTACCATTCATTGATAGTCTTGAACCATTCATTGATAATCTTGTACCATTGATTAATAGTGTTGTACCATTCATTGATAATCTTGTACCATTCATCAATAGTCTTGTACCATTCATTGACAATCTTGTACCATTCATCAATAGTCTTGTTCTTGTACCATTCATTGACAGTCTTGTACCATTCATCAATAGTCTTGTACCATTCATCAATAGTCTTGTACCATTCATCAATAGTCTCGTAGCCATTCATACTCTTTTCTTTTTTTCATACCGTTGTCACTTGTCGACATTCCGTGACTGTAATCGGAAACGACGAAGACGAGCCGCAGCTGCCCGTATGTCCCCGTTCATCTTCGGGTCCGCATTCCAACCATTCAGATCAAGCGTACCCCAAAGAAAGTAACTTGATCTCTCAGTAGGAATGCTGACCTTCAGTGACCGAGAGAGACAGCGTGCCTGGTACTTTTTTTTTCCCCCCGTCGTTTCTTGGTGACAAGTTTACCTCTCAAGGGCATGGCGGGAACCTTGAGTTTGCCCCTTGCGGTCGGCTGAGCTATAAACATGATACATAAGACTGACCCCCATCCCTACCCCCCCCCCCCCCCCTCATCCCTTCTCCTCCTGGTCGTATCAGGTAGAGAAGGTCAGGATGTGGAACGATTCGCGTTTTAAGTTTTTTTTTTTTTTCCTTCAAGACAAAACGAAGAGTATCGTCTGACTGTGAGAGATAAGACCACATACCATCAAGGCCATTCTCTCTGCCGCCTCTTTTCACACACACACACACACACACACACACACACACACACACACACACACACACACACACACACACACACACAGACACACACACACACACACACACGCACACACATACACACACACTCAACACACACACACGCATGCATGCACGCATGCACGCAAGCATGCACGCATGCTTGCACGCACGCATGCATACACACACACACACACACACACACACGCGCGCGCGCGCGCGCGCACATGCACGCACGCATGCACACACGCACGCACGCGTGCATGCACACACCCATGCATGCGCACGGGCACGCAAGCACACACACACACACACACACACACACACACACACACACACACACACACACACACACACACACACACACACGCGCGCACACACGTGCGCACGCATGTTCACACACACACACACACACACACACACACACACACACACACACACACACGAACTCCCTCATCGATACCCTTCGATCATAAAGCTCTTGCGCTGACCCCGAGGTCTTCAGCAGGCAGCACCATCCAATCAAACAAGAGTCAACAAAGCACAACAAGCAAACAGAGAAAGCCACCACGCCGTCCCTGCACTTTTCCCATTCCGCGAAGACTGATCTTGCCTCTCCACGGACCTTAGAGGGGACACGAATATTCCTCAGTGGTGCTCCCCCCCCCCCCCCCCCC
>JADBJO010001902.1:45000-47500 GCA_016801955.1 Conus betulinus | reverse complement strand
CGTATAGCATTTGTTATGTTTGAGATACTTGTTACTTTGGTGGCAGCTGTTACATTTGCGGCACCTGTTACATGTATAGACCTTGTTACCTTTTTGTGGCACCTGCTTTATTTGTCGCACCTGTCACAGTTATAGCACTTGTTATGTTTGCGGCACTTGTTATGTTTGCAGCACTTGTTATGTTTGCAGCACTTGTTATGTCTGCAGCACTTGTTAGGTTGGTCGTGCCTGTTACATTTGCGACACCTGTTACGTTTGTGGGACCCGTACGTGTAAAACATCAGTTATGTTTGCGGCATTTGTAACGTTTTCGGCGCCTGTCACGTGTAAAGCATAAGCTGTGTTTGCGGCATTTGTTACGTTTGCAGCACCTGTTACATGTAAAACATTTGTTACGTTTGCGGCTTTTGTTACGTTTGCGGAACCTCTCACGTGTATGGCACGTCTTAAGTTTGCGGGACTTGTTTGTTACGTTTGGGATCATCACGAGTAATCGGCAGCCAACAGTACCCCCGTAACTGCAGAGTTTACCATCGGGTAGATTATGTCCATTTTCCATCAGATCTGATACGAAGAGGACTGAAATAGCATACTGACACGGGACAGTATTTGAACTTGTTCAAAAAACGGTCCTACGTACCCTAAACGTGCAAACACCATTTTTGTGCCGCGTTCGTAATGATGCGGCAAAATGTAAACACGGCTCTGTACCCCGTAAACGTAATACTCTCTACTACCCTCACGCCTCACGCCTCACGTTCATTTCACATCATCACGTTTTGCCCATGTACGCTTCGCTTAGTCCGCCGACATTCTTAAACGTTCATCTTGTTTTGTCCAAAAATCAGGTATAATTGAGTAAAATCGTTGGTTACAAAACACGCATGCACACACGCGCCCGCGCGCGCGCGCACACACACACACCCACGCACGTATGCATGCATTCACGCACGCACGCACGCATACACGCACAAAAACATACAAAAAAACACACACACACACGCACGCACGCACGCACGCGCGCGCGCACACGCACGCACGCACGTACACACACATACACATGCACGCACGCACGCACGCACGCACGCACACAAGCAGGCACACGCACACATACATACACCACAGGAATGATAACAGAGAAAGGGAGGGGCGGGGGGGGGGGGGGGGGGGGGGTGAGGGCTGAAGACAGATGGATAGAAATCTTGGTAAGTATCAGTCGTAGGGAGTTTACAAACCCAACAAGTACGTGTGTGTATATTCCATCCCACCCCACTCCATCCCATCCCACCTCACTCCACTCCTCTCCATTCTACTCACCCCCACCCTGCCCACCACATCCCACCCCACCCGTCCAGCTCACACCACCTCACCCACCCCATCCACATCACCCCGGTTCACCCCATACCACCCCCATTCCACCACCCCATCCCAATCCACACCCTACTTCACCCCACCCCATCTCTACCTCACCCCACTTCACCCATCCCACCCCAATCCACCCCATCCACCCCACCCCATCCACCTCACCCCACTTCACCCCATCCCACCCATCCACCCCACCCCATCCACCTCACCCCACTTCACGCCACCCCACCCCATCCGTCTACGTCACCCCACTCTACCCCATCTCATCCCAACCCATTCCACTCCACCCCATCCACCCCATCCCACTTCACCCCATCCCACCCTGTCCACCCCACCCCATCCCACTCCACTCCACCCCATCCCACTCCACCCCACCCATCCCATCCCAACCCAGCCCATCCACCTCACCTCATTTCACCCCATCCCATCCCACCACACTCCACCCCCCCCCATCCCATTCCACTCCACTCCATCCACTTAACCCCACTTCACCCCATCCCACCCCACCACACTCCACCCCACCACACTCCACCCGACCCCATCCACCTTACGTCACTCCACCCCATTCCCACCCCACTCCACCCCGCTCCACCCCACCCCACCCCATGCAGTTGATGGGCACTCACCAGAGGCATGCAGAGGTACTGGCAGAAGAAGCCGATGACGGGGGCGGAGGGTTTCTTCAGCACTTCCTTCACCACCTTCAGATCCGTGGAACACCCCATGGCCACCGTCGCCGCCACGATGACGACATAGGTGGTGATGCGGAAGATGACGTCAATGACACGGTAAGGTCTCAGCACCAGAAGAACCGCTTGATGAACCAGCGCGGGAGACGACGGCGACGAGGACGACGACGACGACGAAGAGGAGGACGTTGACGACGACAATGATGATGATGATGATGATGATGATGATGATGATGATGATGATGATGATGATGATGGAGACGATGCGGTGGTGATTGAATCAGAGTCGTGAGAAGCTTCGGCTTTTGCTATGACGTTTGAACTGATGTGGGAGGGGAGGGAGAACTCCTGGCGATTTGCCGAAGGACCAGCTCCCTCGGACCCATTACCCCCGTTCACTCCGCTCAGGAAGAACAGCAGCACTCCCTTCCCCAACAATTCAGAGC
>JADBJO010001902.1:5000-27500 GCA_016801955.1 Conus betulinus | reverse complement strand
AAATATTGAAGCTTCCACAGTCACGTTTGTGCAGACAGGCTTATGACATGATGCTTTTACAACTGGAAAGAGGCAGAAATAACTGGGCTAATAATGTAAAGAAAGTGTTATCAGAACAGGGTTTTGGCATAGTGTGGATGACCCAAGGAGTAGGTAACGAACAGCAGTTTATTACAGAATTTAAGGATAGGCTCATCTGCTCTTTTAAACAGAATTGGCATTCAAATATGGAAAGCAAAGAAAAGTATCGTTGGTTCTTCTCTTTTAAGAATATATTCCATACAGAAAAGTTTCTTCATGTTATCACTGATAAATGGCATAGAATTAATTACGCAAGATTTAGGTTACGCACTTTAGGTTTCAATGCGAATAAAAGATGGTTCGAGTCTGGAACATCCACAGAATTACCATGCCCTTTATGTGGATTCATCACTGACAACGAAAAACACTTTTTATTTCAATGTATTGGATATAATGAAGTGCGTGTAAAATGTTCATTTTCCACTTTGGATGTTTTTGAAAGGCAAGATGTTGCTTCTTTGTTATCATCTGATGACGATAGCGTGATAAAATCAGTTGCTAGATTCATTGCAGAAGCAATGAAGATCAGACAGAAGCATTTACAATAATAGTGAATTGAAAACAGTACCTAATCCCGGAAAATATCAATTAAACAAGTGGAGGAGTTCAGTAATATAGTCATCGAGTGTCTGAGTGAATGGTCGAATTAATCTATTACATTACATTTTCCTTTTTGTATATACGTTGTTATTGTTGTTGTTGTAATGAGAAAGGAGTTCTCGTGTTTATTCTTTTTCTACTTTTTCTTTATGTTTTGCTTGTTTTGATTTGATTGATCATTGCGAATAAATGGGTTACATTGTTTGCAATGAAAAGAGGAATGTATTATTACCCTGTTACCCCCTTTGTCATAAGACCTTCTGGTAATGACAATAAAATGTCAAAGTGTCAAAGTGTCAAAGTGTCTGTGTGTGTGTGTGTGTGTGTGTGTGTGTGTGTGTGTGTGTGTGTGTGTGTGTGTGTGTGCGTGAGTGTGTGTGCGTGTATGTGTGTTTGAGCGTGCATACGTGCGTGCGGGTGCGCCGGGTACATATTCGTTTGAAAAAGACCAAACCAGTTTTAGAACAGTTTTTTATAGAGAAACACATGAGACCTACAGAGTGCTTTGATCATTTTTCGCTCATAAGATCGCTGTTTCCAGTTGTTCAAGAGAGATTATTTTGCTTTGGGGGTTCAATATTGATTTACTGGAACTTCGTAAGACTTGAAAAAGCGTCTTTGAAGGACAACACTGAACACAATTGATTAACACTCCAACAAGAAAAAATATAACAGTCAGAAACACTTGTCGAATATCTCTTCATCTGTCTGTCTGTCTGTCTACCAGTCTCTCTACATCACACACGCACACACACACACACACACACACACACACACACACACACACACACACACACACACACAGATATATATATATATATATATATGCATTATGTATATATATACAGATACATACACACATGTATATTACATCTATCTATCTATCTATCTATCTACATACATACAAGGAAAAAAGGGAAAATTGTAAACTTGAAGAAACAACGAAATAAAGTAACTACAACAAAGTGACAGACAGGAAAAAAAAAAAAAACAACCACCTCCATCCCACCCACCCCTCTCTGTCTCTGTCTCTCTACCTACCCCCCCTCTCTCTCTCTCTCTCTCTCTCTCCCTCCATCACTCCCCCCCCCCCTCTCTCTCTGTCTCTCTTACCTGTATAGTCAGGGTGTCGTGCGACCTTCTCTACAGCAATCAGCTGCTCGTTGCCCTTATACTCGGCATAGTCATGCTCTGCGGCTAGTATGTAGTACTCACCCCCCTGACTTCTGCACACAGACAGACAGACATGGTAATTGGTAATGGTGTTTATAGCCAAGCCGACCGCAAAGGGCCATATCAGGGCTGTCATCACGTTGAAATATAACTCACAAGTCATTCAAAAACAAAACAAAAACAAAAAAAAAACCAACAAAAAAAACAAAAACAAAAACAACGCCCCCCCCCCCCCTTCACACAAATTTTTTAAAACACACCGGAATTTTGTTAACAATCTTTCCTCCTTAAAATCTTAGATCAGATGAAAAATGTTAATCGCCCTCAGACATTCCAAAAGATCACATCAGGTGGGACATCTCTGATCAAGGTTTTCCTGGAGTCAGCTGTAAAATGCTTATGTCTCACATCATGCAGGTCCCAACACTCTAAAAGGATATGTTGCACTATGAGTGGTACATGACATGGAATGCACCACGGAGCTTCTTCACCTTTTCAAAGAGAAGAATGGGTGTAAAACGAGTAGCCTGTGTGCAAACGGCACAAAACTGTTTCTTCTTTACGGTCGCCTCGGGAACATGGTAAAAACGCTTTTGGGTTTGGATGAATTTTGAATAAATCTTAAATAAATGTCAGCGAACCGCCCAGAGAAACGTGGACAAACGAGTCACAAGACAACACACAACGCGTTTCGACCTCTTAGGTCTTCTTCAGGTGAAACAAAGACGAACAAAATAACGAAAATGCACTTATATATTTTGTTCGTTTTTGTTTCACCTGAAGAAGACCTAAGAGGTCGAAACGCGTTGTGTGTTGTCTTGTTACTCGTTTGTTCACGTTTCTCTGGGCGGTTCGCTGACATTTATTTAAGATTGTTTAGATTTCCGCCTGCAGTCGTTTCACTTTGCAACTAGAATTTTGAATAGTTTGTTATCCATCTGCGTGTCCCATTTCTCTTGCTATAGGTCTTTGACATAAGCCCGGATTTTGAGTTTCCGATCAGACAGACAGAGACAGACAGACAGACAGACAGACAGACAGACATCATTAGACAGGTTGCACACCAAAAATGAATGAGCCAAGGCCTAGCCTAAGGAGTCGAGTATTTATAGGGTGGCGCAATTAGGTTGTTTCGATATAATTTTCACTGTGTCTGAAGTTGATTCTCTCCATTCCCTTTCATTTGGCCATGAAGGTACCAGCCAGGGTGGTTCCAAACAGACAGATTAAAGTCAAAGGAATGGGATTATTTTGTGCGTTTGAAGCTGGCGCAAAGATAGGGTGACGGGTGAGTGCAAAAAAAAACCTGAAATGTGACGTCAACTAAGGGGAAAGTTACGTATCTGAAGATTGTGATTTCATCGTTGAAGATTCCCCCCGAAACAAGGGAAATAATTGGTGGGGGAGTGTTTTTTTTTTTGATCAATCATCAGTTTAACATTAAATGCTGGCTCAAATTTACGGTAGGCCTCCAAACGCTGACATGGATTATATAGTGTTTTAGAGCAGAATCCTAATTGTGGTGTGTGGCCACGCTGACCCTGTCCGAATCCACGGTTACAGCTTAGACCCAAAACGCTACGTCTTCTCCATTACACTCAAAGTTGCACCTGGCGTTTGCCACAAGATCAGCCCTCACCGAAACTTATTCATCTACACAGTCCAGCCCTTGACTGATACCCCACCTGACTCTGAGGCAAATCCAATGTCCGCCTTTTGCTATATTACAGCACAAGACAATATTATTCATCACACAGTCCAGCCCTTGACTGATACCCCACCTGACTCTGAGGCAAATCCAATGTCCACCTTTTGCTATATTACAGCACAAGACAATATTATTCATCACGCAGTCCAGCCCTTGACTGATACCCACCTGACTCTGAGGCAAATCCAATGTCCGCTCTTTGCTATATTACAGCACAATTATTCACCACACAGTCCAGCCCTTGACTGATACCCCACCTGACTCTGAGGCAAATCCAATGTCTGCTCTTTGCTGTATTACAGCACAATATTATTCACCACACAGTCCAGCCCTTGACTGATACCCCGCCTGACTCTGAGGCAAATCCAATGTCTGCTCTTTGCTGTATTACAGCACAATATTATTCACCACACAGTCCAGCCCTTGACTGATACCCCGCCTGACTCTGAGGCAAATCCAATGTCTGCTCTTTGCTGTATTACAGCACAATATTATTCACCACACAGTCCAGCCCTTGACTGATACCCGCCCTGACTCTGAGGCAAATCCAATGTCTGCTCTTTGCTGTGTTACAGCACAATATTATTCACCACACAGTCCAGCCCTTGACTGATACCCCGCCTGACTCTGAGGCAAATCCAATGTCTGCTCTTTGCTGTATTACAGCACAATATTATTCACCACACAGTCCAGCCCTTGACTGATACCCGCCTGAATCTGAGGCAAATCCAATGTCTGCTCTTTGCTGTATTACAGCACAATATTATTCACCACACAGTCCAGCCCTTGACTGATACCCCGCCTGACTCTGAGGCAAATCCAATGTCTGCTCTTTGCTGTATTACAGCACAATATTATTCACCACACAGTCCAGCCCTTGACTGATACCCCGCCTGAATCTGAGGCAAATCCAATGTCTGCTCTTTGCTGTATTACAGCAGAATATTATTCACACACAGTCCAGCCCTTGACTGATACCCCGCCTGACTCTGAGGCAAATCCAATGTCTGCTCTTTGCTGTATTACAGCACAATATCATTCACAACACAGTCCAGCCCGTGTCCCACACCCTACCTGACTCTGAGACAGACCCCATGTCCGCTCCTTGCTATATTACAGCACCATGTACATGACCCTTCATTTTCCCCGTCATCGGCTAGAGATTTTTACTCCCAACTCCTTGTGCCCTACCAATGTCGTAGAAGCACAAGCGGTCCACAAAGCCTGCGTCATTCTGCTATTTTTGCTGACACACAGCATTTTGAATTAATGGGCTGACCGCAGATTCCATGAGAAAAGATTTTTTTTTTTTTCACATTCAACTTTTTTTTTTTTTTTTTTTTTCTCTCCGCAGACCCAGGGTGATTTTCATCTGTTCGAACTGCCTTTTTACTGCTTGGCCTTTTGCTGTAACCTTGAACTCTGACCTTCCACCGACACAGGATGTTTGGAAGCTGCTGGGGTCGGGGAGTTGAGAGCTGAGAACTGGAAGGGGGGCGGGGAGAGGCGGGTGTGTGTGTGTGTGTGTGTGTGTGTGTGTGTGTGTGTGTGTGTGTGTGTGTGTGTGTGTGTGTGTGTTTAGGGTAGAGGGGTGGTGTGTGTGGTAATGGTAATGGTGATGTTGCTTATTGCCCAGCCGACCGCAAAAGGGCCATGTCAGGGCTGTCACCCCGTTGAAGTCGATTCACAAGTCATTTAGAAGAAAAACAAAAGGAACAACAACAACAACAACAAAAACAAACACCCCCTCGTTCACACAACTCTTTAAAACACACCTTCTAAAAACACACCGGGAATTTCGTTAACAATCTTTCCTCCTTAAAATCTTAGATCAGATGAGAAATGTTAATCTCCCTCACAAATTCAAAGATCACGTCAGGTGGAACATCTCTGAACAAGATTTTCATGGAGTCTGCTGTAAAGTGTTTATGTCTCACGTCATGCAAGTCCCAACACTCTAAAAGGATGTGTTGCACTGTGAGTGGCACATGACATGGAATGCACCACGGAGCTTCTTCACCTTTTCAAAGACCAGAATGGGTGTAAAACGAGTGGCTAGTATGCAAACGGCATATAACTGTTTCTTCTTTACGGTCGCCTCGGGAACATGGTGAAAACTCTTTCGGTTTTGGACGGATTTTAAAGAGTTTGTTTGTCTGTCTGCGAGTTCCATTCCTCTTGCCAGAGGTCTTTGACATAAACCTGGGTTGTGGGTTTCAGATCAGTGTGAGGGATACACAATCTGCTCACCTCTTTCTTTGTGGCACTCTTGGCAAGTTCATCAACTGTTTCGTTGCCTCCTGGTGTGGAGGGAGAGGGGCAGGGATGGAGGGGAAAGTGAGAGGCAGAAAAAAAAAAAACCCTACAACCTGAAACACCCCGC
Organism: Conus betulinus; assembly: GCA_016801955.1. NCBI lineage: Eukaryota > Metazoa > Mollusca > Gastropoda > Neogastropoda > Conidae > Conus > Conus betulinus. Next base: position 21,555 of record JADBJO010001902.1, on the reverse strand, counting down.
GCTTGTTGGAAAGAAAAAAAAAAAAAAGAAAGACGGAGAAACAAGCTGGACGCCATTGTCCAAGGAACAAAGGGGCCAAAGCAAACAAACGTAGGACAGTATATGACTGAAGCAACAACCTTGAGGAAATACAAAGGAAAGTTTGATTTTTGAACATGAGGAGGAAAATTTAAGGAACAAGAGAGAGAGAGAGAGAGAGAGAGAGAGAGAGAGAGAGAGAGAGAGAGAGAGAGGAGGAACAAAACTAACTGAAGAGAGACAACTCTACATCACCCAAACGCAGCAGCTTGGCTCCGAACATGAAGGGAGACAATTGTACATCAGACAAACGCAGCTTGGCTCCGAACATGAAGGGAGACAATTGTACATCAGACAAACGCAGTATAGCTCCTAACTGAAGTGGGACAATTCTACATCAGCCAAAATGCAGCATGGCTCCTCGCTGAAGGGAGACAATTGTACATCAGCCAAATGCAGCATGGCTCCTCACTGAAGGGAGACAATTGTAACATCAGCCAAATGCAGCATGGCTCCTCACTGAAGGGAGACAATTCAACATCAGCCAAATGCAGCATGGCTCCTCACTGAAGGGAGACAATTCAACATCAGCCAAATGCAGCATGGCTCCTCACTGCAGGGAGACAATTCAACATCAGCTGAAGGGGGAGACAATTCTACATCAGCCAAACGCAGCATGGCTCCTCACTGAAGGGAGACAATTCTACATCAGCCAAACGCAGCATGGCTCTCCTCACTGAAGGGAGACAATTCTACATCAGCCAAACGCAGCATGGTTCCTCGCTGAAGGGAGACAATTCTACATCAGCCAAACGCAGGCCATGGCTCCTCGCTGAAGGGAGACAATTCTACATCAGCCAAACGCAGCATGGCTCCTCGCTGAAGGGAGACAATTCTACATCAGCCAAACGCAGCATGGCTCCTCGCTGAAGGGAGACAATTCTACATCAGCCCAAACGCAGCATGGCTCCTCGCTGAAGGGAGACAATTCTACATCAGCCAAACGCAGCATGGCTCCTCGCTGAAGGAGAGACAATTCTACATCAAACGCAGCAACGCAGCATGGCTCCTCACTGAAGGGAGACAATTCTACATCAGCCAAACGCAGCATGGCTCCTCGCTGAAGGGAGACAATTCTACATCAGCCAAACGCAGCATGGCTCCTCGCTGAAGGGAGACAATTCTACATCAGCCAAACGCAGCATGGCACCTAACTGAAGGGAGAGAATTCTACATCAGCCAAACGCAGCATGGCTCCTCGCTGAAGGGAGACAATTCTGCATCAGCCAAATGCAGATAGATCATAATTTGGCCGATTATTTCCCACATTGGTGGAATGTGTCTCCAATACCTATGTGGAAACAGAAAACCGGATTGGGATGCGGGTAGGGGTGGGGGTAGGGAGGGGGAAGGGAAGAAGGGGAAGGGGCATAAAAAGGAAGGGGTGGATGAGGAAATGGCGAGGAGGGTAAAAAAGGGGGGGAGGGGGAGGGGGGTGGGTGACGTGGAGAGGAGTTAAGAGGAGAAAGGAGTGGGGAAGAAGAGCTACACACACACACACACACACACACACACACACACACACACACACACACACACGCACGCACATACACACATACGCGCGTGCACGCACAGACAGACAGACGCCACACACACACATACACACTCGCACACTCACACGCACACACACAAACACACAAAACCAGTCAATCCTCCAAGACAGCCAGTTCACAAGCCAAACGAATAAAGACACACATGGAGACACGCTGAGATACACAGACAGAGCTAGACTCACCACACAGACAGCAGACTCAAAGAGACACACAGACAGAACTAGACATCCACAGACAAAACCCACCACAGACAACAGACAAAGAGACACACAGACAGAACTAAACACACCACAGACAACAAAAATCAAAGAGACACACAGACAGAACTGGACACACAGACAAAGCCACCACAGATAACAGCTTCGAAGAGACACACCGACAGAGCAAGACACAACACAGACAAACCTGTCTCAGACAACAGACTCAAAGAGACACACAGACAGAGCTAGACACCCCACAGACAAAGCCACCACAGACAACAGCTTCAAAGAGACACCGACAGAGCAAGATACACCACAGAGAAACCCACCACATACAGACTCAAAGAAACACACAGACAAAAATAGACACACCACAGACAAACCCACCACATACAGACTCAAAGAGACACACAGACAGAACTAACTACACACACCACACACAAACCCACCACAGACAACAGACTCAAAGAGACACACAGACAGAACGAGACACACCACAGACAAAGCCACCACATGCAGACTCAAACACAGACTCAAAGAAAGCCAGCAGCCCAGACTGACTCGAGCAGTGGGCAGCGGAAACGACGTGGAGGGAGTCCACAATGGTGCCTCCACAGGAGGCGTACAGGCGGCCCTGGTATACAGAAGCCACCAGCACCAGGAAAGGCCAGGAGTAGGGAGTGATCTCTGTCCCCTCCCACGATCTTTTCTAAATCCTGAAAGCACAACACATTCACACGTTTGACTCGCTCAGTGAGTTAGCAGACAACGATGGCTGTGGCACCTCTCCTTCACTCCTCCCCCCCCCCCTTCCCTCCCCCGCCTCTGTGGCCGAACCTCTCGGCTGGTCAGTGCGTCGCTCAAAGTCTGGGTCATCAACTCTTTGATGTTTTGCCTCCAGCTCCGCTGTCTCTCTCTCTCTCTCTCTCTCTCTCTCTCTCTCTCTCTCTCTCTCTCTCTCTCTCTGTTGACGTTAAGACGACTGACATGGACAGTGTCCAAGGCCTGCATCACCCCAGTTCTCAGCAACTCTGTTTCATCATGGTTTTCTTCATCAAAGGATGTCCTACAAGTTAGTGTCACAAAAAAGCACTCAAATCTTCTTCGTCCACGTTCGTGGTCACAAAATCACGACTCTCCTTCGATTCATGCTGTCTTTTTACTCCGTTGGGGGCTAGGCTGAGATTCGTCCTCAGTCATGTTGAACTCGACTTCTCACAAGCGCGCCAAACGAGAGAAGGTGGGGTTGGTGGTGGTGGTGGTGGTGGGTGGGGTGATACAAAGGTGACGAACAGAACACTCCTTATCTTCAGGCTCTGTTGCACCATAGGGTTTGGGTGGACGGTTCGAATCCCATGTCAAAGCAACAGTTAGGACGTGCATGTGGATCTATTCGTATCAGCAGGACATGACTATTTCAAACGGTCGGGAGTTAGATCTTAAAGAGAAAAGTTTTCCCCGTGAGGTGGCAGCACCGAACCCTCTATCCATCTCCCTATCCCCCACCCCCCACTTTCCCCCGCCATAGGCATGCAGCCAATTGTGTCCATCACTATCTCCCAGTCCAATAAATGTCGCCTTTGATTTCTTCCTTCTGCTTCTCCTCCCTTCAAGAATTGTCTTTGTCTTCATATCCATCGGTGCCTCTGACAACACTCAACACATTTCCTGCATCTTCTGTGCTTCGTGGGGGTGTTGCTGCTGCTGCTGCTGCTGTTGTTGTTTTATATGTTTTGTTGAGGGAGCTTTTTCTCTCTTTGTTTTTCTTCTCTTAGCCCACCATGCCCTTTTTTTTTTTTTCCCCATACCCAACTCGTTCTCACCATTCGCCCAGCCAGAGAGAGAGAGAGAGAGAGAGAGAGAGAGAGAGAGAGAGAGGCAGAGAGAGAGAGAAACTGGGCAATCAAACTGGGCAATCAACAGCCCTGTATACTGACCTCAGGTGACATATCTCTGGGCATGGGTTGACTTGCAGACCCCTCGGCAGAGTCGACCCCGTCGAGTCTGGCAGGCCGCAGTATGTGGCTTAAGCCAGGCCTCTTTGCCCAAAGTTGGGTGAAGGGACCGGCGTTGATCAAGCGCTCTCCTAAAGACATGGTCCTTGTCAATCCTTTCGTGCTTAATACAACTTGGTTTTGTTTAGAACAAGGTTTTTCTTTCTTTGTTGTTTTTAACTCTCGACAACACCAGCGCAAAGCTATGACATTGAGTATCAATCGCGAGGAGAAAAGAGAGACGTATGGAGCTGACTTGAGTGTGTTATATGAGCGACCAATTAAAGCGATTTTATCTGCTTTAAAGATGAAAATGAGGAAACCTGAACTACAAAAGCTGGAAAGGAATCTACTCTAAGCTGGTTTTTCAAAGCGCAGGTGGAAATTGAAACAAGCTTGAAAAAGAACAAACAAAACGGAAAAAAAAAGAAGAAATCATTCCACCGGTCGAAAGAGATCAACAAATGACAAGACAAAAGACGACACATGTTGACCTTTTTGGTCTTCCTCAGGGAAGAGAACAACGACATTCAGGACATCGAAAGCGAAAAAAAACGATCAATCACTTATTTCCTCCAGTTCGGCGCAAAACGGAAATTGAATCCAAGAGGAGAGAAAAGTCTTAGTTCTTGCTTGGGAAAGGAAGATTGTGACTTGAGTTGTCTTCTCCTTCATTTAACGAAGTCCTGTACAAGTGCAAAGGACCTTAAACAAGGACATTAAAAAGGAAAGGGGGCTAGTAGAATTGGACTAGGTCAATCATGTTAAATCAGTAAAGAAACACAGCAAGGTGATTAATAGCAAAATTAAGGTCTATCTCTTATCATTGCAGACTTCACGTTTTGATGATGGGGGTAATATCAAGTTCCTTTTTTTTTCCTTCATTAAGTACTTCGTGTTTGGTTCACCTTTTTAAAAAAAGTGAAATCAAAGTTATTCAAAACGTCACTCACTTTAAAACGTCACTCACTTTCAAACGTCATTCACTTTAAAACGTCACTATTCTAAAACGTCGCTGACTTTCAAACGAAATTAATTTGAAAACGTTCCTCAGTATTAAACGTCATTCACTCGAAATTGTCCTTCACCTTAAAGCGCCATTCACTTTAAAGCGTTTCTCACTTAAAAACATGATTCAATTAAAAACGTCACCCGCTTTTAGAACGTCATTCCCTTTGAAATGTCCTTCGCTTCCAAACGTCATTAATAATAATAATAATAATATCAATATAATAATAATGATGATGATAATAATAATAATAATAATAAAATAATAATGAATACTTATATAGCGCCTATTCTCGGCTAGAGACCAAGCTCTAAGCGCTTTACAATCCACACTCGTTTACAACGGGCTGCCTACCTGGGTAGTGCCGACTGAAGAGCCGCCAGCTGGCGCTTCATTCAGTCGTTTCCCGTGTCATCCAGTCATTATCGTTCAATATCGTTCACTCAGTTTCCTTACTTCCTCCATTCTTTCAATCTCTCATGCAGGGTGCATGCCAACGGCCAGACTGGTCTTCTCTTCCGAAAGTTGTTGATGGGATTTTACGTGTGTGCAAGATGTTATGCGTGTGTTCACACACGGAACCTTGGTTTATAGTCTCATTTGAAGGACTGTATGGGGAATGGAGTCAGAACCAATGTAAACTCCGAGGGAAAAATCCCCCTGTACCGAATTTCGAGCCCGTAACCTCAGGATCACGAGTCCGGGCGCTCTACCAACTGAGCTATTCCGGCATTAGCTTTCAAACGTCATTCACTTTCAAACGTCACACACTTTAAAGCGTCATTCACTTTTCAAAAAAAAAAAAAAAAAAAAAAAGCCTCTCACTTTTTTTTTTTTTTTTAAAGCATCGTTCCCTTTAAAATGTCACTCACTATAAAACGTCACTCACCACATGACTCGTAAGGAGCAGCGTCAGGAGTAGCAGAGAAATGATTTTGTTCTGCCCCATGGTGAAGTAGTGTCTGTCCCTCGGTATCTTTCTGCGCAGTCAGCTATTGACACACGACATCGGTTTATTATTAGCTATCTTTGTACAACTGATGCTTTAACTCGTATTAAACAGCTAATTCCAAGAAACACCACATTACTTACTGGTATACATCTACCAGATCATTTTGTAGATTACAATGTGAATGCCTAATGATTAACAGTCACGAAAATGACAAGTATGCAATCAAAATGACAAGTATGCAATCAAAATGACAAGTATGCAATCAAAATGACAAGTATACAATCAACCAGAAGATAAGCGGACAGAATGGAGTGTCCTGCGCGTATCTTAATGGAGTGCCCTGCGCGTATCTTAATGGAGCGTCCTGCGCGTGCCTGTACCCATCGTCAACACAGCGCAGGCCTCCAAGGGTGGTACAGGACTGCTCAAAAGGCAGGTGAAGACAGTACTTCTCTGGGTCCTCCCCAGCACCTCCGGGTGTTTCTTTTTCTTCTAAGAACTAGAGACGCGTAATGTGATCATGTCTTGTGCACAGTCCTCTGAACCTTTTTTAAGGCTAATATTTTGGCAAGCAGAAAGCCTTCTACTATTTCCTACAAAATACAGCTGATGGAATAACTTTCCCATATTTTGCATGCCTTTCCATGACACAACCATTGGTTGAAGAAGCTTTCTAATGGATTAGAATAATCGATTTAAATGTTAAAAAAAAAACCCCGAATGTTTTATCTCTTTGTACCTTTTGATTTGTGGAGGATACACCTAAAATAGACTACCATGGGGGTTAGTTCCCTTTAACGCTATCAAGACAGACCCTGGTTCTGCTCTAGGTGCCCGGTCAACACTGCAGTCACAGCAATGAAATTCCCTCAGGACACCTGATTTTGACCATTAAAAAATTTTTTCCTTAAAAGCCCAAATCCGACAGTGACTTTATTTTTGTACAGTGAAAAAGAGCTGTCTTTCATCTTCTTGATGATCAATGCTTTAAAAGTCAACATAATAATTTGTTGTTGTTTGATTGATTGAGTTGAAAATGACATACTTCGTACAAGGAGCACTGATTCAGTGATTGAAGACGCCGACGGGTTGGTTGCTTTCTCTTCAAATTAACCAATGAAATCGACTGTTAGTAGCTTGCTAACTGTATGATACGACATAGGAGGGACTGTATCTGTACGCTGACACCACTTGTTAAAAATTATCCAGGAAATTCACTCATCTTTAGTTTTAGAAGACCGTCGCTGTAATTCTCGTGACGTGTCCCAAGTGACAGATCGCTTGCCGCGAGGATTTTCGCCCCACGTCACCAAGTGGGTAAGTCGGGCGCCGCATTCATTCTCGTGGCGTGTCGCTTGCCGCGAGGATTTTCGCCCCACGTCACCAAGTGGGTAAGTCGGGCGCCGCATTCATTCTCGTGGCGTGTCGCTTGCCGCGAGGATTTTCGCCCCACGTCACCAAGTGGGTAAGTCGGGCGCCGCATTCATTCTCGTGACGTGTCGCTTGCCGCGAGGATTTTCGCCCCACGTCACCAAGTGGGTAAGTCGGGCGCCGCATTCATTCTCGTGGCGTGTCGCTTGCCGCGAGGATTTTCGCCCCACGTCACCAAGTGGGTAAGTCGGGCGCCGCATTCATTCTCGTGGCGTGTAGCGAAAAAGTTAAAAAGCAACAACAACCCCAACACATCACTGCCATAGTCAGACATAATCGTAGTGACATAACTTACTCGTCACTTCCATGTGCAGCATGATCAAAGTCTGACACATCGTTTACATGTGCAAAGATCTTTTTCATTTTTTTTATCCCTTTTGACCAGCTCTGCAGAAAGGTCCAGTGAAGGAGAGGAAAGGCCCACTGACCGCAGGGGAAAGTCCTGTTTGACAGCATGAAAGACCGTCACTCGGGACCCTCTTCAGTCGTCATGTAAGACCTCATGGTGTTGCACTGTCTTCACCTGTCAGCGGAACAGCAACGAGCGGGGTTGTGGGATGCACACGGCAGGTGCTTGACGGTGGCGTTTTTCGCCTGTGGGGATAGCAGTCGTGAAATATGGGCTGGTACACCCATGGGAACGCTTCCACGGAGGTCCTGTCGTGTCTCATCGAGTGGCCATTACACAACGGCATCTGCCAGGGAGCAACTATATCCCTTGACGTTTCAATGGAATGCCCTGTGCGTGCCTGCACCCTATCTAAACACAGCGCAGGCTTCCAAGGATGGTGCAGGATTGCTTCCTGCTGGTTGTTGGGAAGTTGAGGACAGTACTTCTCTGGGTCCCACCTGTGCCTTCAGTTGTATTTTTTTTTTCCCCCCACCCCCCCCTCCCCCCCCCTCCTCATTACCAATATCATTCTGCGCCGTATTCTTGTCCTATACAACAATTTATATCGCTTTACTATGACTTATTTTCTTCGTCGCATTTCCTCGTTCATCAACATTTCAATCGCATAACCAGAGTCATATTCGTATTTACTTGTAAAAATCTTAATTATAAACGTAACATGCTTAATTGGTAGGATTTTCCCCAGAGAGAAAGATGTCGCTGTTTGTCGCCTTGATTTGAGAGTCCTGTCAGAATTGGAAGGTGATTTTTAACACCGCTGCAAAGCGAATCAAACTTTGTGGTAAAAGAAATATTCCAAGTGATCAATGTTATCTGTCGCACGGTCACATTTATCTGAATATCTTCGGTGGCCAACACCGAATGTACTTCATGAGATATGCGCTGGATAAAAAAAAAAAGCAAATTTCTCTAGTACGTGACATCGGAATGCAGTTCTTTCATCCATTCTTTTTCGTTATTGACCATTGAGGTCGGCCCGTTTAAACTGACTTTTTCTGTGCCAGAAAAGAAGAAAGCAGTCTCCACTTGCTCTGCATTCCGTTAGCTGCAGTTGGAAAAGTCATGCCATGCTAATCGGACGCACAGAAGACGGCACGTCAAGATCTCTGCTCGTAATGACCAAGATCTCTGCTCGTAAGGACCAAAGCCAGACGAAGTGACCATGCTTTGAATGCCTGAAATAGATACTAGTCAAACCCAGTGATTTCTCATTGAGTTGTCCTTTTTTCTGGAGGAGACTTATTGTCCTTTTTCAGGAGGGAAGTCATTGTCCTTTTTCAACAGGAAACCTATTGTCCTTTTTCAGGACGGAATGTATTTTTTTTTAAAGCAGGAAACCTATTGTCCTTTTTCAGGAGGGAATTTATTGTCCTTTTCAGCTGAAAACACATTGTCCTCTATCAGGAAGGAATCTATTGTCCTTTTTCAGCTGGAAACCTATTGTCCTCTTTCAGGAGGGAATTTATTGTCCTTTTTCAATAGGAAACCTGTTGTCCTCTTTCAGGAGGGAATGTATTGTCCTTTTTCCAGCAGGAAACCTATCGTCCTCTTTCAGGAGGGAATTTACTGTTCTTTTTCAGCAGGAAACATATTGTCCTTTTTCAGAAAGAAACATATCGCCCTTTTTCAGGACGGAATATACTGCACAGATTAAACATGATGACAAATAATCAATACCTTCATGAAATCGTTTTGAGGTCAAATACATTTTTGACAATGCAGAACAAACTGAAACACGTCAGCAGACCATATGCCGTGACGCCATGGTTACCATCACAGACTGCTGACTGGTAGGCCGCGAGTTCCATTCCCACCAGAGCCATTTATTCGTGAGATTCTTCAACCGCGACCGGGCTCTGACCGAGAGTCCAGTTCGCTATGGGCTCGGGTGAAAAAGACTGGACAGCCCAGGCGGGTTTCGAACACATAATGGATGCGTCTGTAAGGCAGCTGCTCAAGTTTCATGACCAACACTGCAGGTGTTTGTCTCTCCGTGGCCTGGTTGACGCTAGGAAATATTATGAAAGGAAGCGTGGAGTACAGCCCTGTCATATGGTCTTCTTAACATCATCTTCATAAGTCCCATACTCATCGATAAGCGCTAAAAAAAAAAAAAGCCTCAGATTCTGCGCCCATTCATGTCTTGCTGTCGTGGTGACCGTGATCTTACTTTTGATTTCCTTTCCATGTAGGATTCCTTGGCGAGTAAGTGTCTGCTCGTCGTTGGCAAGGTGATGGGGACTGTCGTTGGATGGACATAGTGGCGCCCCCGAAGAGGGGCGGGGGTGGGTGGTGGTGGGGGGGTGGGTGGAGGGGGCATTTACTCATGGCTGACTCCATGGCTAAACAATGATTGCTATAGATAGGGGTACTTCAGATATGGTAAGACAATGCTGCTTATAGCCCAGCCGACCGCAAAAGGCCAAATCAGGGCTGTCACAGCGCTGAAGTCAACTCACAACTCATTCATTCATACAACTCTTTAAAATACATCTTCTGAAAACACAACCGAAATTTTGTTAAAAATCTCTCCACTATAAAATCTCAGATCCGATGAAAAATGTTAATCTCTTTCAAGAATTCAAGGATCGCATCAGGCGGAACATCTCTGAACAAGGTTTTCATGAAATCTGCTTTAAAGTGTTTGTGTCTCACATCATGCAAGTCCAAACGTTCTAAAAGAACATGTTTCATTGTGAGTGGCACATGACATGGAATGCACCACGGAGCTTCCTCACTCTTTGAAAGGTACTAATGAGTAAATACGAATGGCCGGGACTTAGTACGTAGTGTCCCGTGTGGACTGAATAGGAAAAGGCACAAAACTGAGCAACATCCATATCACGACTGCCGAGCAGAAGCCCAATCATCTGCTCCGCCCAGTAAACCCTGCGTCCATGCTCTTGATGGCACAGCTGTTCCAGACCATGATTTGCAGCCTCATGCCGTGTAGAACTTCGTTGCTGGGGCTGCTGGTGGCGTAGTGCTCTCTCCAGCGGTGCTAACCGCATGTGCGACCTCCTGGAGCACTTGGTTGTGCCCCCATGTGTACTTTCCCTTTCAGGCAATCTGCTACCAAACACTCGGTATGAGAAACCCATACCTTAATGGTCATACTCCCTCCATGGAAGCCCTGTATCTTAATGGTCATACTCCCTCCATGGAAGCCCTGTACCTTAATGGCCATACTCCCTCCATGGAAGCCTGTACCTTAATGGTCATACTCCTTCCATGGAAGCCTGTACCTTAATAGTCATACTCCCTCCATGGAAGCCTGTATCTTAATGGTCATACTCCCTCCATGGAAGACTGTACCTTAATAGTCATACTCCCTCCATGGAAGCCCTGTACCTTAATGGTCATTCTTCATCCATGGAAGCCTGTAACTTAATAGCCATACTCCCTCCATGGAAGCATGTGCCTTAATAGTCATACTCCCTCCATGGAAGACTGTACCTTAATAGTCACACTCCCTCCATGGAAGCCTGTACCTTAATGTCATTCTTCATCCATGGAAGCCTGTACCCTTAATAGTCATACTCCCTCCATGGAAGCCTGTATCTTAATGGTCATACTCCCTCCATGGAAGACTGTACCTTAATAGTCATACTCCCTCCATGGAAGCCTGTACCTTAATAGTCATACTCCCTCCATGGAAGCCCTGTGCCTTAATAGTCATACTCCCTCCATGGAAGACTGTACCTTAATAGTCATACTCCCTCCATGGAAGCCTGTACCTTAATGGTCATTCTTCATCCATGGAAGCCTGTACCTTAATAGTCATACTCCCTCCATGGAAGCCTGTACCTTAATAATATTCATACTTCATCCATGGAAGCTTGTACCTTAATATTCATACTCACTGCGTGAAGCTTGTACTGTAAAGAGATTTCAGAGTGGTCTGTACCTGGAGGTCCTCGCTATGCACAAGGTTTGCTGTTGTTGTTGTTGTTGAAACTTACCTTGGTGTAGGAAGGCAGGCAGGCAGAATGGACAAACCAACCCACTACTGTGGGCAGTATTTATAAGAAATATGGAAAGTAACGATAAGAGAGGAACGGTTATCAATTCAATCGGACTGTCACTGACAAAGTGGTTAATAGGAAGGTCGCTACACTATCACAAACAAATCGATGTCTGTAAATTTAGTTCTAATCTTACGTGTTCATCGACTGATTCTGAAAGCAGTTAAAAAAAAAAAAAAAAAAAAAAAAAAAAAAAGAAGAAAAAAGACTGTTCAAGGGCATTCGGAATTTATTGAAGCTGTGAAAGATAGCCGAAAATTTAATTAAACTGATCTCTCTCTCTCTCTCTCTCTCTCTCTCTCTCGGGGGTCACGAGAGTAATGGCGGCGAGAAGGATGTACGCGCGAAGTGCTCTACACAGTTTTCTTTATTTCGCCGGTAACTGTGAATGGACGACGTTCTTATTTTATTTTGAGAGGAGTGGCAAACATCAGTGTCAAGTTTGTGCAAAAAAAAAAAAAAAAAAAAAAAAAAGGAAAAAGAAATGACTGAGCTGTCGTTGTGGAGGCCAGAATTGGCACATTCTGTGCTAAAAGAATGAAGATCTCACTGTGTGAACGCCATTGTTCTACTACTTCCGGAGAGGAAAGAGACGAGTGGTGTAAAACATCTGTGTTTTGGTGTGTTTTGTATGCCGTGCTCTACCCGTGTGCAGAGTGGACGGTTTTTTCATATAATTTGGATTTATGTGAGGACATCGTCTGTCTACAAAATGGATAGCTTCAACTACTTCCAAGTTATTCCGAGAGGAACGGCGGTTGGAACAATAGAAACATTTGAAGAGTGACATTGCCAGTCTGGGTCACGGTGACCTAGGTGTTTCCAAACTGCTCGTGATGTGCTGTGTGGCCAACACGCTGTGCGTATGGGGTGGAAACTGTTACTAAGTGGAGACATCGAATAGAATCCTGGCCCTGATCCTCAGAAAACTGCTGAAGACAAGAACATGGACAAAGATAGGACAGAGTCAACTCTGACAAAGGATAATGTTATCAATGCTGACTTCACTGCGGAAATCATGTCTGCTCTCGCTCTACAAAGAGAAAAATGGAGACGGGACCGGGAAGAGCAGACGGAACAACAGAGAGAACAGACCGAACAGAACGCCTACATTCGCAACGAATTGACAGAGATCAAGTCGGAGCTAGGGACAGTGTCGGAGAGGTGCACAGGAATTAACGAATGAATGTACTGCCGTGGACACGGAACAACGCAGACTATCATCCGTCATTGAAAACATGTGCACGGACCTCGATCAGCTGTTTGACACAACGGCACAAGGGAAGCGAGAGACCGAGAATTTAACAGGCACAGTTAACGAATTAGAACACCACCTAGAGAGAAGATGTCGAATGAAACAGACAGATTGGAGGGATTTTCAACGATCCACGGTTCTTTGGCATCCATTCATAGGTAGAGAAGACGACGAAAATTGTGCTAGACGTGTTGTGGACACCTTAAACAGCGTTGACCGTTCCAAACTCTGGAGAGAGGATGTTGTGCGTGCACACAGGGTGGGTCAAGCAGCAAAAACAGGCCAGACAAGAACAATGATAGTCTGTTTTCTGCGATGGCAAGATAAAATGAAGATAATACGCGATCGCGAGCTACGACTCGAGCTGGAAAAACAGCTCTTGAGGGCAAATAAGACCGTATGGCGAAAGCTTGGCTGTGTCTGGAGTGGCACTGTCTTCATCTGTCCGTGGGCAAGGGTGGTTGGGCCTGTGGGGTGTGCTCGACAGCTGGAGGGTGGTGTTTTTTTTTGGGCGGTGGGCTCTGCAGTCATGAAATACGGGCTGGTACACCCATGGGGATGCTACTTTAAGGCTGTTATGAGTTGCGTCCTGTAGTCTGATTTACCACTGTTCAGGAGCAGTTATGTCCCTTGATATCTTAATGGAGTGTCCTGCGCGTGCCTGTACCCATCTCAACACAGCGCAGGCCTCCAAGGGTGTTACAGGACTGCTCTAAAGGCAGGTGAAGACAGTGCTTCTCTGGGTCCTCCCAGCACCTTCGGGTGTTTCTTTTTCTTCAAGGCGTCAGAATTGCTAACGACCTGACGAGAAGACAGGCAGCAACAGTAGCCAAAGCAAAGCAAGATGGTATGGCGGCCTACTTTGTCCAGGCAAAACTGACTGTGGGACCAAGAAGACCCGATTTATGTTCCTATGCCGAGGTAGCCGCAGCGGTTTCACAAGATGTCACAACTCAAAGAGCTGCTGGCACGGATGGAAAGTCTTCCAACACGCACGTGGCAGTTGACAGTGGCCCGGGGGATTTCCCCTCGCGCCATGATGACGTCAGACGACACAGCAACCAATCGGGAGCCGCAACAGGAGTGACAACAGTGGTACCGGAGGAAGAAGGAGGTCAACACATGCCGGGGCTTGGTGACAGTGCCGATCAACCTGGCTGTACGGGAAACCTATTTCGGGTCTGTACGGCCGTATACAAGTTTCAGTACGGGTAAAAATGATTTATACGAGCAAATCTTAAATCACTGAGGCAAATTGTGAGGTGAACAAGTTTTCATAGCAGACGACACGGATTCTTAGCACTGAAACGTTAACGAACATTTTCCTGTGCGCAATGAAGACAGAGAAGAAGAAGACCCCGGTGTTATTTCTCTTGAAGTGAAGTTCTGCCAGTTCTACTTTCTGATCACTTCGCCGATTTTGTGAAAGGGAAATTGGTATGACTGGGAATAGAAACTTTGGGGATCACAGTAACTAATGATATACTCCTGACTTCAATGGACTACTGATGTTGGTAGGAGTGGAAAGTGCATGGAACAATTGGTTTTTGTGACGTTGATGGACTCATGATGTTGGTAAAGTGGAAGGGTGTGTGTAAACACAGTTTTAATTCAGCATCATAGTCAGTGCGTCACTATAGGGGGTGTGATTTGATCTACAAACTGTCTCAAGTGATGCATTCTGCTGGAATAAAAGAGGAGATCCTGTTGGATGGGTAAATGTTATTGTTATTCATGAACTGTCTTAAACGGCCATTTTTCAAGAAATTCTGCCTGATACTGAGTATTGCATTGTATTCACAGCAATTTTTGATTCTGTTTTTTTTTTTGCGTTTTCCGTAATGTGTAAGTTTTTTTGGGGGTCGGAACAAGGGAAAAAGTACTTTTCAATCTGGGAAGTTGTAAAATGAGGAAAATTGGGTTGACACCTATGTCAGAGAGGAACCCGTAGTCGACCAGCCGTGACACCGACGCATAGTTGTGCAGAATCTCCGAGCGTGCGTTCTCCTACATCGACTCTTGTGCTGAGTGGTAGAGCACGACCTGGTGACCTTTTGCCTGACCACAGCCGGAGTTCACGTCATCCTGTGGCGGGGGCCGTATCCCAGGGTGTACGTGGTGCAGCGGACCGGAAAAACCCCCACCAGTGGATCATGGTATGGGCAGGGGGGAAGGGGTGGCCACGCACGGTGCAGGACGAGGGTGGGGGCGAGAAGACAAACTGGAATGAATACTCATCTGACTAAAGATGCCTGTGGGAGATCTTTGAGATCAAAAAGCACTTCAAAATAGGACAGGCTAGACTATCTGGGAAAAGGACTGACATTTCTTAACCATAACATAGAAAATTTATGGAAAAAAGTTAACGATGTTTCGTTCATAAGTTATGTAAATGATTTTGATTTTGTGTGCCTAACTGAGACATTTGTTAATGAAAAGTTTGATTTTTCTGGTGGTTTTTTTTTTTTTATTATACTGGTTTTGTGAAATTTCATGCTCCAACAAAGAACTTATCACATAAAGGTCGTAACTCAGGTGGGTGTTGTTAATGGTGGAGAAACTATATAAAATGTATGTTACTCAGGTCAGTGTAAATTGCGCTAACTTGATAGTCTTAAATGTTAGCAAAACATTGTTCAATACAACCAGGGATGTGCTATTGATTGCATGTTATGTGTGGTACCAGAGGGAGGGCCAATATATAATAACCATGCAATTTAAGATGGAATCTTAATTTCTTGAAGACATTTTGTTAGAAATTACAGAAAGTAAGGATGTAAATATCATGTTATGTGGTGAATTGAATGCAAGGACTGGACGCCAACAGCCTGAAGTGGAGAATATGTTAAATTTCACTCCAGGAGATGATAGTGAGGATGAAGAAGATTGTGATGTTGATGAGGATGGTGTTTATAATACTGATATCTGTGATGGTGATAATTCTTATGATGAAGATTGTTGTATTGAAGATGATAATGAAAATGATGATGCAAATGATGTGTTTAAGCGCTGTTCTAAAGACTCATGTGTAAATAAATTGGCAAATCTTTGTTAGACCTGTGTTTCATGTTTGACTTGGAAATTCTAAACGGTACATGCCGGGATGATTCGAAAGGAGAGTTTACAATTGTGTAACCTAATGGCAGTAGCATAATTGAGTATTTCATTGTCACTAAAGAGTTACTAAGTAACTGAAAAATGAAAGTGGGCGATTCTTTATTCTCCTGGCATCTACCGCTAGAATTAAATTGGCAACAGGTGACGTTAATGTAAAAAAGAACATCCAGTTTTTTTTTTTCCACAGAAGAATGCATTATTTGGTCTGATGAACACGTCGTGATCCCCAAAGAGGAACTAGATTCAGATGAGTTTAAACAGTGCTGTAACGAAGCTACAGAGTGTAGTAATGTGAATATCAACACTGGTATAGAATATTTTGAGAAAGCTTTGCACAGTGCTACTGCATGTATGGTAAGGACTAAGGGAAAACGGAAGGAAGAAGTGAGCGATTGGTTTGATTACGAGTGCGATAACAAGAAATAAAGTTGTGAAAAGGTGTCTGAAACGATATCAAAGAACCAAGACCAAAGAATTGAAGAAAGAACATAAAGCAACCTACGTCAGGGAAAGGAAAGATTATAAATCA
>JADBJO010001901.1:345155-363830 GCA_016801955.1 Conus betulinus | reverse complement strand
GTGTTGCCAGCACGTGATCGTCGTAAGGACGACATCCCTCACCACGTGGAGTCCACCCACAGACGCTACACGAGACGTTTGCTAATATCGAGACTACAGAACCCCTTCATGAGACTGTAATATTTCAAAGTGTAGATGCGTCTGGGCTGAATTTAATATACCAACACATTTTGTTCACGACTCATATCTATAGCTTTCACGTTGCCTAGGTAAATTGTGGAATAAGTGTCAAAGCGTCTTCGAACACACTGGTTGAACGATCTTGTTACAACAATATTAAATTTGTATTATATTTGAAGGAGTGTATTCCATATCCACACTGTTTACCCAGTTAAATTCCTTCCTTCCTTCCTTTTTTTTCTTTTTTTTTTTTTTAAACTGATACTTGAATTGTTATTTCTTGGAGCAACGGTACTTAGTTTTTTCATGTTAAACGTTTTCATTTTTTACCCGGTCTATGTAGTTTCACGATATACAGAACGAAAATATGTTCATTAATTACTGAAGATATTCATTAATTAATTTGACAAGCCATTCGAGCTCTCCCCATGCCTTTCAAAGTATTCCTGTTCCATACTGCCATTGCAGACAGCATTCGATATGTGCGGGTGTGACAGGATTTGTGTGGAGTTGTCCCCGCACCACCAACATGTACCCATCGGACTGCGTCTGTTTCTATGCCTGCTGTAACCTTAACCGGAGTCACCACACAGCTGTAGGTTTGGATGTCGTGTCCACCAAGAAACTGACATTGGTGCAGTCATCTGTTCTTGTTCGCCTATTCACAAGACCATGTTTTCTCTTCAAATAATACGACGTGTTATCAAGTCGTGTTTTCGTCGCGCTACGTGGCACACTCATTCCAATCAGGAAATCGCCAAGGTTTTTGAGCTCTTCACTAATATCTAACACCTGTTTTGGTCTCTTTATGCCTGCTCTCTCTCTCTCTCTCCTCTCTCTCTCTCTGTCGTTACTATCTTCTTTTTACGCTTCAAAATGAATGGCACCATTCTCATGAGTATCCGCCGCTCACTCCTTGTCGCCCACACTACCCCTACCCACTCCCATTCCGTCCCACAGTCGAAGTGTCAACAGTCCACATACAGCTGACAATAGTACGGTCCACTGCCCTTAGTATCAGCCACCAGGAATACTGCGCTCCTTCCTGGTCGCTCTGGTGGCTCAGTACCGCCTGTTTTGGATTGGTCGACATCGCCTTCTCAGTCCCCAGCTGGATGACAGTCATGTCCCTGCGATGGATGGAAGCCCGAACGCTCTTCCTACACATCGCAATGACGTTTACCGGAATCTGGCGAGTCATGTTGCCTGACACATATGATGTCAATGAATAATGAGGCACAGATAAAAAAAAAAATAAAAAAAAAAAAAAACTCTTACAAGACAATGATTAAATTCAAACAATTAGTTTCCATTTCAACTTCTTTCTTAAAAATCCTTTCATTTTTCGATGCAAAAGAGATGTCTTCTCTGCAGGTGAGGTCAAAACGATACTATTTCAAAGTATCCTCAGGAAATACACCCCCCCCCCCCCCCCCCCCCCCACACACACACACACACACACCCTCCCCCATTATCCACCAAAATAAAACGCTGTCTGGTTGGTAAAAACATTTGTCGGCATTTTTACGTGTTCCCAGTGGCAAACCGAACTGACTCTGTGAGCGTCTCTCTGCGGGCTGAAGAATACCACCAACCCCAGACCCTGTTTGACACAGCCAGCGCCCATGACTTGGACATGAACCACAGAGATGCCTTCTTACAACGGACACTTGGTTTGGAGTGGGGATCAGGTGTGACCACGCAATTTGGAAAAAAGTCAAAAGATTTGAACCCTCTGTAAGCTGGTATCTTTTTCTACCTCAGACATTGACAGCAGAGTAAGGTGCTGGTCTGCCCAGAGGACAACGGGTGAAGTCCTCTGTGCGGAATGCTGTGAGCGGAATAAGGAAGTTTGCCTTCAGTCCTTTGTGCGGTTAAAATGCTGGCCGTGTCTGACTGTAGCCAGCTGTGATCGTTTGGTCTGATTAACTGGACGGGACATCTTCCGCCATGGAGGTTACGTTTCCATCTGCGTCTGTTGGTTTGCTTGTCTGTCCGTCACAGGATCACACAAAAAATTATGTGCTTGTTTTTGACGAAACTTGGTGGGAAGACAAAACATGACCAACGACAAAAAAAAAACAAAACAAAAAAAAAACTGTGCTGGGTTTTGAAGAAACTTGGTGGGAAAACGTGGCCAACGACAAACCGATTAAATTTTGGTGGGGATTCAGAGCAAAGGGTGGATCCGAATTTTTAAACATTTTTAATTCTATTTCTATTTCTCTGTGTGTGTGTGTGTGTGTGTGTGTGTGTGTGTGTGTGTGTGTGTGTGTGTGTGACTTTTTTTCAACAATTCGAGTTAGCAATATTTTTCGACTTTTTTTGTACATTTTTCACAAAATAAAGCATAAATAAGGCTATTTAGTTGGTTTCTACAATGAGTATATCCCATTATAATCTGGTTTTGTTATGGAAGGAAAAAAAAGAGATGAAGGAGGGGGTTAGGGGATACTTATTACTGCAGAGTAACAAACCGAATCGGAAACCTGTTCGACATCCGTGGATGTTCGCGCTCTCTCAAGAGCCCTTCTAGTTTGTGGACGTGACCAACCGCAGTGCCTTCGACTTTGTAAGCCTACTCTACCATGACTGGTCAGTCTAGGGCCACCCTACAGTCCACAGTGCAGTCCCTTGAAATGTTCATAGCCACGATGAAGCAATGGACTGGTTAGCTTCTCTACATCCTTTGAATCAACGTTCTTGGGTCATACGACAACGAGAACGGCAATGAACGCCACACTAAGACATCGCTGAGCCCGTCTTTCATGATAGTGACGCACGTAACATGTGTCCACAGTTTTCATTCTATGACTTGTTGATATTTTATCCATAAGAGCCGTAGCAGTCTGTAGGGAAAAGCTGATTGGACAATTTGTAATGATAAGTATATTAGCAAATGTTGTTGTTGAAAATATCCTAAAACCACGTAAAGAGCAAGGGCATGCCCTACGGAAGAGACCTGAAGGGGATAGCCAAGTGACGACGACTGACGCAAAGGAAACATCTTCACCTCTCAGCCCTACGGGGCATCTCTAATGATTACTGAAGCTATTACAAGAGTACCTCATGAAGCTATGACAAGGGTATCCCCACACCACAAGCTGCCTGTGTGGAATAATAAAAGGGGGAAAGATGGGTTGGCACTGAGTGGGGATGACTGCAGCTTCGTGTGCTTAGAGTAGAGAATGCTGGCATTCTTCCTTGTCTGCTGGTAACAACTCCTAAATGGCCTATCTGATGCAGCCACAGGCTCAGACAATCCAGGTGTGTTCTGTCTCCCAAGAAGTTCACGGAGGGAAAAAGGCAAAACCAGCGCCATAAACTCTCTCTCCGTCGTTTACTTCTCCCAGTCATACTGATCAAGTTAAGGCCATCCTGAAACTATGTATCCAAAATGTCCAAGGGGGCATCGCACTGACATGGTCAACAAGGAACAGCCCGGATCCTAAGTTTTACAGACGGTGGTGGACCCATTTCTGTTGAAACGCATCAAGTGGGTAGGTAGCGGTCTCACTGATAATTCATTAGTGAGACCGCTACCCACCCACTTGCACATCACGGCCATCGCCAGGAGGGAAGATGGTCTTACACACGATCAACTTGAGTGGCATGGTTTGCCAGTGGTTTCTTTCTTTCATATGTCTAGTATCAGCTTGACGCATGTCAGGAATGTTTTGCCTTCTCCAAGTGCCACAGCTCTGCGGCAGCCTTCACAGTTTCTTTCTCGTCTGCCAGGCAATGGTGGAGCGCCATTTTCCTTTTCTTTCTTGCGAGTCTGCAGATGTGACTCAACTTGTACGTCACGAAAATTGTCTCGTCATGTTCGTTACAAAATAATTTCGAGAGAGAAAATTCACTATCCTTTTTTTTGTAGGCCTCCTACTGCGAGGCAAAAATGGGAATTGTGGTCGGTGGGTGGTGGAGGTGGACAGTACAAAATGGCAACTTTAACAGAAACTTTTTTTCCTCGTGATAACTTTGTTACTTTTTCCCCTCATGTAATGGCGTGCCCTATGTTGCCTATGCAGAAGGCTTTCCAAGTGTACCCTAATGTGAGAAGAAACAGGTCTACCCGCCAGCGCCAATGGTTTTCAAGTACCACACACGACAGAGGAGATAGAGGATAGAGGCGGAGAGAGAGGGGGAGGAGAGGATAATGGCAAATAACCTTTTGTAGTAGACACACCTGACCTTTGCTGTTGAACGAAATATACTGACCTTGTCGAGATTAGATGCCTTATTAACGGAAAAAAAAAGTCAGACGACTCGAAAACTAAACAAATGATGGAAATTGACTCTTAGAAAGCATGAGCACACCATTTCCCACTGACCCCTGTTTGGAATCAGCACAGCTGGCACCTGTCAATCGGCGCGCCCTCATTGACTCACGCACAAAAGAAGGCTGAGGGAAACAGGAGTGGTTTGGAATAACCGCAAATCAATGAATAATATTTGAGACTGGAATAGCCATGTTCAGTTAAAAGCTTTTTTCATTTTAGAAAACCTCTAATCACTGAAGGATATTTCAAAATGATATCCAGGTAAATCTTGACTGCCCAACGAACATGAGGCTCTGTCAAATGTCAGAGGACCTCATGATGAAGCACGAGGTGTTGTCGGCGGATTCCACATCTGTACGGTCTAGAAATTCAAAAGAGTGCTGGTAAGCAGAGAGAGCGCATGGTTCTTCTCAACGCCTTTGGCCAAAGATCCACAGCCAGACAACTGATCCACTTAGGACAGCTGAAGATGATTGCCCGTACTATGAAGCATG
This sequence comes from Conus betulinus, assembly GCA_016801955.1. NCBI lineage: Eukaryota > Metazoa > Mollusca > Gastropoda > Neogastropoda > Conidae > Conus > Conus betulinus. Next base: position 358,933 of record JADBJO010001901.1, on the reverse strand, counting down.
TCCATCCATGGTTACCCCAGACTCCAGGACATATCCTGCCGAACTGTCCTATCTGCAAGGTTCTGCGATGTCCAAACCTGACCAGAGGGGACAGAGCTTGCGAGGTGCGGCTTTGTGTGGTATAGCAGTCACCACTCTTCTTCTATTGCTGTCAGTATGATTGGCTGTGTCAATCTGCAGTCTGCTTGCCATGTCCAGATTCCACAGCCTTCTCCAAGTCATGACCACTACCCCCCAAGCTGCGCCTGAAGGATGTGTTCTGGGGTCTGGGGGTGCTAGATGGACATTCTTCATTATAGGCAATCTCAGTTGGCTGAAGGGATCCGTTGTCTCTGGTGGCCAGGTCCTCGGTCAAAAAAAGCATTGTCTGTATCTTGTATATGTCTCTGGAGCTGGTGGATCGGATCGGGTGAACCACGATGTCTGCACCTATCCTTCTCTTCCACTGGGATCATTACTGGTTGTGGATGATACGTGTTAGCCTCTCTGTACATTACTCTGGAGGCTGACCTTGTTCCACTCTGAGTCTTGCTTTTCTTGTCCTTAAAACTGAGCGCGCAGTCTTTCTTCCGTTTCCCAAGATCTCACAGGTGGGGTGGTTTGTTTTACTGGAGTGTAATAGAGGACTCTTGAAAAACCATGGCTCACTATCTTAACATCCTGCAATTGGCAGTTAACTTTCTGGTCATCAATCACACTAACTGGAGTGTCCTCGTGGGGATAGCTGCCTGCGCGGACAGTTTAGCTTAGGTATGGAAACCATTTGGAGACAGGAAACCAGACTAACAGCACTGATCCTGGTGTTTTCAAGGGTCACAGCCCAATCCCGTGGTAAGCAAGCACACCTTACGGTCCCAAAAAGTAGGTTTAACATAAAGTCAGGATATGAGTTAATCATCGAGGAAGGCTGGCTAAGCCCATGATCAGGACCTCTAAGATTTTTGCTGATCCCTTGTCATCTGCAGAGGCTAGAGGTAGGTAATTTGGTGAGGAGGAGGATGAGCGAGAGAGTAAAGTGCGTCAAGTCAGTCAAACCTTTCCTCCCACAACTGATCCTGTGGAATCACTGCCAGTAACTGCAGATAGACAACTTTGGTGGCGAGGGAGGAAAGGACAAACAAAAGGGGGGTGGGACTGGCCTCAGTCTTCTCTCCACACCCCATTCAAACCAGGACAATCCAAAAACCATGATTTCTTGTGTGTTGTCCCTCACATAGATGCACCTTCTCCCTCCACCTTTCTAAACCTCACAGTTACTGACCAGCAAAAAAAAATTACAATAACAAAATAAAGCCATCATATGAACTATCATGCATGGCAATGATATGCAGTTGTTTTTTAATACTAAGTTTCAAATCGAAAAAAACGCTCTCTTCTCAGAAAAGAAAATGTAATGGCATCAGTCTCACGGTTCTTCTATAAAAGGAGTTTTTCCCTCACAATTTGTTAAACACTACTATCATAAAACTGCACCTTAAATGGAATAAATACCATCTCACCCACCATTGTACCTCCTGCTTACCTCCAAAATGTAAACCCTTTCTCGGTTCTTTATGTGGTGTATTATAATTAAAATTTGGTGTGAAAAGAAAAAAAAGGAAAAAACATCAGTTTTTATCAAACGAGCAGACAGAACAAGCATAATTTAGAAGGAGCAGGGCTGCATTGCCCTGTCTTTGGACGTGTGTTTGTGTGAGGGTGGTGGGGGGGGGTGGTCGAAGATTGAGAGATAAGGCCTGGTTGGATTGGGGGTTGGAAAAAGAGAGGGAAAGAGAAGGAGAGGAGAAGAGAAGAAAAGGGAAGGGAGAGAAGGAAGACAGAGGAGAAGCCTTCGAAGAGAAGGGCTGAGAAGCCCAGAATGGAGTGTGGCAAAACTGGTTAATCAACAATCGCATCCATCTGTATTGTTAAAAAAAAAAACAGCCCTCTCCGGTCTTGTCGCATTTTACAGACAAAAGGCTGTGGTCTAGCAACTAAAACTTCCGACCTCTGTGTTTTTTTTGTGGCGGGTGCAAAGATAGGTCCAACTGATCAAAATGAGGTCAATGGTTCAGGATCTATTGGATCATTTCTCACCATGGGGCCAAAGTCGCTGGCTGTTGGCTTTATTCTATATATTTTGGTTAATAGAGTCAAGCAAAAGGACTGGAGGGATATTAACCGCCGCCCGCCGGAAAGTTCAAATTTCTTTCAACTTAAAGTCAAGTAATTAAAATAAGTGGGATTTTCAGGTCACAAGTTGTTGTGGAGGACACAAACTTGTGTGTACAGACTGTGAACACAAAAATCTCTCCTAATTTTAGCCACACCGATTCCTGACCTCTTTTGTGAGATGCTGTGCACGTATTATCAAAGACCAAAGACTTTGTGGTCATCATTAATGAAACATAGGAAATTTGGTCAACATTGACCTACTGCTACCTATTATGAAAACAGCCACTTTGCCTTCAAATTGCAAAGGACCAGTTCTTCCTCCACCCTCCCCGGGTTTCTGCATGGGTTTCCGTAAATATAATACGTCATCGACCTATCTAAAACGATTGGTTTTCAAGATGTTCAACAAAACTGACCTAGGATTCCCTTCGACTCTCCCCCCCGCCAGCCAATCACCCGTGTAAAACAAAAAGAAGAGAGGGAGGAAGAACGAGGAGACCGAGGAGGAGGAGGAGGGAGGAAGGGAGAAGGAGAAACGCGTAGGGGAGAAAGAGAAAGAGAGACAGAGGGAGAGGGCGGGGCGGAGAGAGAGCGAGGGAGGAGAGTGGAGAGAGAGCGGGGAGAAGGGGGGAGAGAGGGGAGGAGAGAGAGAGGGGGGGGAGGAGAGGGGAGCGGAGGAAGGAGAGAGGGGAGAGAGATGCGTGCCAGAAGGCACAGAGAGACAGAGACGTGGGAGAGAGAGAGGGTGCGGGTGTTGTGGGAGAGCGTCACGAGCTCGAGGTGGAGGAGGGTTTGAGGAAGTTTTGAGGGAGAGACGAGAGAGGAGAGAGAGGAGAGAGAGGAGAGGAGAATGAAAGGAGGAGCCACGCAGCGGGAGAGAGAGAGAAGAGAGAGAGAAGAGAGAGAGAGAGCAAGAAGGGGGAGGGGGGGAGGACACAGCGATGAGCGAGGAGAGAGAGGCGAAGGGAGAGGGGGGAGAAGGGAAGAAGGGAAGGGAGGCAAGGGAAAGGGAGCAAAACGAGCGGGGGCGGGGAGGCCCAAAGCAAACGGCAAAAAGAGGAAGAACGGGAGCAAAAAGCGAGCCGGAGGGGGGAGCAAAGCAGAGCAAACAACAATGAAGAGCCTTTAGCAAAACATGTTTTCAGACTAAAGTTTCGAGAGTGATGGTTTGAAAGGCAATGAGCGGGGTAAGGAGAGGGAGGGGAGGAAAGGGGGGATTTGGGGAGAGATGTTATAGAGTTAGGAGTGGAAGGATCTGAATGCAAAGAGAGGAAAGGGAGAAAAGAAAAACAGTGGTCTTTTCTTTACAAGATCTTTGATGGTCAGCATGTCTATGTTGTCTACTATAAATCCCCATCTAATGGTGAAGAATTAGTCATGTGGTCATGTGTCCAGCGCCAAAACATCCACAAATCAGACAGAATCTTAGTAACAAAATGTAACCAGTCGGGAAGGGAAACAAATCCATACACACATCTCCCCCTCCCTTGAAAAGCCCTTTCATCTCTGGTATAACTGAAAGATCCTTCGTGGCAAACAAAACAGAAGATTCAATGTCCAGTCAAGGATCACCGAGACATAGTCAAGATATGTGTCTATCGTGCTGTTGTTCTATTCGTCTATGGATTTTTTTCCCGACGTGAAACTGGCCCATGGATTCAATATGTCAAAGGGTTAAACTGCGTTTATTAAAAGGCACAACTCTTAAATATTGCGAAAAGAAAACTGGCAGAGAAAGAACACGTTGACCACAGAAGCAATAAGCAATGCAAGCCAGAACACCTCACCAGACTCAACATTGCCATTAGCAACACCAAAAAAAAAAAAAAAAAAAAAAAAAAAAAAACAAAAAAAAAAAAAAAAAAAAAAAAAAAAAAAAAAAAAAAAAAAAAAAAAAAAAAAAAAAAAAAAAAAAAAAAAAAAAAAAAAAAAAAACAAAAAAAAAAAAAAAAAAAAAAAAAAAAAAAAAAAAAAATAAAAAAATAAAAAAAAAAAAAAAAAAAAAAAAAAAAAGCAACAGAAAGCAGAAAACAGCAGCGAAAATGAACATGACAGAAACAAACCCAAACTCAAAAAAAAAACAAAAAGCAAACTGGGTAAAAAGTGTGTAAACATAGCCCAATTATTTATTCACGGACAGGGACAACAAAAGTTGCACCCAGAATCAAAGCAGACATGTATGGATATCCCACTGACTAAGTAATGGGGGACAATTCTGAAGAGAACCAGAGATCACAGTAAAGAGCGTGGCTCATTTGCAGCACAGTTCATGGAACAGCACTTCAATAAGTTCTGAACAACGGCATCAGACATTAATCGAAAAAACCATCAAAAGGGAGTGACACCTTTCTTTTAAAATACTAAACATTTTGTCAGTGCACTTCTCTGCCCCTGCAGGAGTCTGATATATCTTCACGGCCCACAAACACTCCCCCCCATACCCACCAAAAAAAAAAAAAAAAAAAAAAAAAAAAAAAAAAAAAAGAAGGTCGATATGAAGTCCATAGATATGGCCAAGGGGTAGGAGTTTGGTTATAGTGAGGCAGATTCAATAACTCTATGGTGTTGTGTGACATACAAAAAAAAAAAAAAAAAAAAAAAAATGGTGCTGCCCTCTCATTCTGCCCCCCCTAACCTTCTATGGATTTACCCGAATGAAGAAGAGCCCACGCAACTGTGGGGGAAACAGGAAACAGGATATCAGGATTTCAAGCAGTCCCGAAAATCTAAGATCTTATGAAGCTATGTCGGATGGCCAAGGACTGTCAGTCCACTGCAAACAATTCCAACAATCGGCCCACACAACAAAGCCCTCTCTAACATTCCCTAAACCATTAATGGTCATTTATGTTCAAACTGAAACTGGTAGGCCATTCGTGTGACCTCAAGAAGTATCTATGCAGGAGCGCAGGTAAAAGGCAAACTCTGAATTGCCCCACTGATTCCACTGGGGGTGGTGGGGGTGTGGTTGTTGTGGGTTTGGGGTTGGTTGGGTGTTACATCGTGTTGTGACGAAATCCTCCCGCTTTGTATGTTGTTGGAAGCTCACGGCAGAAGAGATATCTGTGGTGGTGGGTTTCTCATCAGACCCATTGTAGTTTAGAGAGACGACATTGGATGCTGCCAAAGGGACAATGAATATAACATGATTGGTATGGCCAACAAGTCTGTTTCAAAAAAGTCGAACTGTGATCATGCAACACGGCACCACACAAATAAACGGATTATCGTTTTTTTGGAGCAGGACTTACTGTTGCTAACCAATATCACAATCTGGTCCACACATTCTGTCTTCACGCAGATAACAAGCATGATAATATAAGAGCCATGAACAGAATAAATATGTTTGTTGGTGTCCATATTCTGTACTCACTCCAGTGGCACGGAACCAAAGCCGTAATTCGGCTTGCATTGGTCCACCGCCACCATGCTGGCTCATCATGCCAAAGCCCCCAGTAATCCACAGGGGCCAGCAGTCAATGCAAGTCATAATGGAACACCACGTAGATAGTAGAAATAGAGAAAGTTATAGTTTTGGATAGACGAGCATTTTGCACGGCTTTACCAAGTCACTCGGGTGCTCATGGTGCTGTTCTGATCAAACATACACAAGGGACGCCACCAAACTAAAGCCCTGAATGAAGACAACAAACTGCTTAGCTGTGTGTGGAGGCACCTTGAACAGGCTCTCTTCGGAGGGACATCACCACCACGACTGTCTCGACAAGTCCCAGAATTGCAAACAGGCGTGATCTTGAAAGGGAACTCACCAAAACCAAAGGGGGCCATAAGGTGAAGAGGGGAAATCCAAAACCGAATTATCATTGACCCTTTTTCTTTCTCAGTCTCCTTCATTCCTCCAATCAACCTCACTACCCACTCCGCTTAGGCCTCACCAGCCGTGGGCTCTCTATCCCTTCCCCACACACCATTAAGCACCATGGGTCAAATTTCGGACACAGGCGGTCGAGGTGACGGGAGTGGGCAAGAACAGTGGGCAGTGATGGAACCAAGCTGCTTCAAAACTGAAAGCAGAAAGTCTTGAAAAACAACAACAAAAACATTTTCAAACGCCAACAAAAAAAACAAAAACCGGGTGGTGGTGGTACTAAAACAAACAAATATGAACAATTAACACTTCAGACTAAGGTACAATTGAAGCAGCAGTGTTAGTAGCTTCAACAGTAAAGGTAACAGATACTGATGGTGTGTTTTTGGTAAAAGGGTAACACGTCGCCAGACATTTTACCTCAAGACATGCTTCCTTCTAAGCCTGCGTCTGGAAAAAAAAGAAAATCAGTTCAAAAAAAAAAAAGCGGACCCATTGAACCCACATCCAAAACCCACAGAAAAACAAACGCACACAAAACCTCAGCTACGATCAATGAAATTAAATACATCCAACAAGAAAACAAATACAATGCACAGGTGTATCAGACTTGGAAAAAGTCATCCTCCTACTTTAAGTTTCATTTACTTCATTGCCAAATGAACACTAGTAGAATCCATACATATTCCCGAGCGTAGATCAATGGATCAATCGCGCTTTTTTCAACCTGAATTTACATCATGTCAATTCAGATTTTCTTTTTCATTATCATTACACCATCAACTGCATTAGACATACTACAAATGTGCCCTCTCTCTGCTGGCACACAGGTACACTCCTCTTCGTCCCCTAAAAAATGTGCGCACAGGGCTTGATAAATGTTAATATAGGTTAGGTTTTATGTACAGTGATAGCTGATCATGTATTATTCAAGCTTTTTACAACAAGCAAACACAGAAGAATAGGCAAACAACTAATCAGACGTTCATTCACACAAACCACTTCTGATGAGTGGTGACCCCCATCCTCTCCTCAGATGAGAAACACCCATCATTCTGTTGAACAACCTACAGCAACAGCTGCAGTTAAAAACAATAAACAGCTGCCAACTACGTCAGCCAGCACAGAGTCACTCATTCAGCTCACAACTTTAAACTTTTTCTTTTATGACCCATGTATCTGAAAGTGAAGTTATCAAATCTACATTGGATCAAAAACGGCAGAGAGCATTACACATCCAGCCTTAATGAACTGAAAACGATGTGCATCCCCTACCACTGAACACACATTGCTGGCAGTCACTAATCTTGAGATTCAGCAATATGTTTTCAAACAAAACCACCCAAAAATCAAACTAATCAAACTCTAGCTACAGTCACACAATGTGACAGAATCTCCTCCCTGCGTGTGTGTGTGTGTGTGGTGTGTGGTGTGTGTTGTGCTGTTGTGTGTGTGTGTTTTGAAAAGGGAAAAAAAAGAAAACAAAAAAAAAAAAAAAAAAAAAAAAAAAAAAAAAAAAAAAAAAAGTAACTGTTTGAAAAAAAAAAAAAAAAAAGAAAAAAAGAAGAAAAAAACTCACAAGCATTGACACCAAATGAAACAGTGCATGGAAACTAACACACACAACTGAAGAAAAAAACAAGAAAAAAAAAGGTGCAGAGACTCAAGACTTGTGTCCACCACACGTCATACACGCATGCTCATGTAATTACAAAACAGAAAACACTTCAGATGCCAATATTGCTGGACAGTCAACCCTGGGGGCAGATCTGCTACAAGCGACAATCTACACACAAAATACTCACACATCCTGAAACATTCCCCCGACACTCTCTTTACACACAACTTGGTATCACAATTTTCCCACACATTTTCTCCATTACTTCACAAACGGTGATCCTATCATTCACACAACTTGTTCAAGTGCTGTTGTACTCTAATGCCTCCATTTCTAAATACATCAGTGTAACAATCATGAACAGTCCACATGTCTACACACCAAGCTCGGTCACACACACAAAAAGAAACATTAACACAACAGAGCTGCTTCTCACGAGCTCCCCCTCGATAAAAGAACAAAATGGCTGCCTCCAAACTCCAGCTACATCCAAACACAAGCTGCCCACAAAAAAAACGACGTGAATTGGTCCATGCCATGTCCCAACAGGGTAAGCCGTGTCCCACCATCGTTAGGAAAAATAAAGAGGTACAGAACAAAAAAATAAATAAATGAAAATAAAAATAAAATCCAAGGCCGAAACACAGGGAAAAGGCCGCTGCCCAACTGTATCATCTTACACATCCTCGTACTCGGCCTCCGAGCCCACTTCAGAGCCCTCGTCCCCCTCCCCACACGTCGCTGTTTTCACTGCTGTTGAGGGTCATCTGGGGCGTCGTCATGGGACCCCTGGGTAACGTGTGCACTTCTCTGAATTGAACTGCCTGCCCGGACACGTCCACTGCAACAAACCCCAGCCCGCCCAATATAACCTACACAGTGGAAGATGGACATACATCTGACATAGCCACAAACACAAAATTTTCTATGACACTATTACAAATTCAAAACCAGATGACAATTTTACATCCCTTTCATTTCTACATCCACTACAATGTTATCAATTCTAGATTTGCACATGTCAACATGGCCTGAATGTATTTCAGATAGAGATGAAAAAGCAAATACAGCATCTCACATATTTTCCTCCTCTAGCCACCACCACATAAAAATATAATATAAAGTGACCCTTCAGTTTCTGATCATTTTTATTTCATGACTTTCAGTGGCGGAAAATAAAACACATATTCAACATCCTGCCCCCTCTCCTCCTCACTTCCAAACAAAAAAACACTGACTGTTAAGCTCTGAACACATTTTTTCATGGTTATGGGTGTGGAAAGTCAACAAATATACCTGCCTACCTCTCCCACCCCTCCCTACGCACTAACCTTCCGCTCTGGATCGTTTTCCGTAGCGTTTGGCGGAGGCCTGCTTCAGCCAGTAATGGGGTTGACCCTGCCTCCTCCCCTGCACCAGCGAGTTTTCGGTACGTCAACAATGGCTGCCATTCCTCACTGCGATTGGCCGGCAAATCCTTCCTGTCAGATGTTTGGCTCAGGTAGTTCAACCCTGACACAGACACACACATCCAATAAGGTAGGTCTCTTCACCAGGTCAACACTGGGGGAAAAACTGTTCAGCTACTTTTGCACAGTGCTAAAAGTCTAAGGACACAAAAATGCCACTATTCCAGCTATCCCCATCACAGTCACATCCAATTTTTGTTATGGTTTAGCAGCCCTCAGCGTTGCCACTATTCACAGATCACTTAATTTCAAAGTCATTCATGAAGGCAACCCGCCCACTGTGCTGCTGCTCGAATCACTTTCATTTGATGTCTGCTCTGGATCCAAACATAGGCAGGACACTGCCTATGAAGCCTGCCTCATGACATGCGGAGCAAGCATGAGGAGCATCCCCACTCACTTTTGGCCACGAATCGGTCCGACCAGGATTGCATGGCAATAGGGGGCCAAGCATAAAGGGCCAAGGACCAGCCTGGTGGATGTGGATGTAGATGATGATGCTTTGGACTTACACTCTGGTTCAGATTACTGCACGACAGGGATGTACTCAACCACCTCTCGCTCATAACACACAGTATGGTCTTGTTGCTAGTTTCAACCTCCACCTTGTTGTACAAAAAAACCTGTGAGCATCCAACGGTTTTTTCACTGTAACTTCCCCTCGTATACCCAGCCTTCTTTACAGGCTGGATGAACTGTTTTTGAAAAAATTATGTACACCACACATGAAATGACACAACCTCGTATTGCAACGTCCACTCCAACTTATACACATCGAGGCTAGAAAATCCCTTGATAATTTTTGGGCCTCCAATTTTCTACTTCCCCTCACAAGTTAAAGCGATTATTATTACTAGCAAAAACCTAAAGTGATTAACTCCAGCAACAATGGCATGCTCTGCAATACTTGTGATATTCACACAAGGAGGGTGGTTGAAAAAAAAAAAAAAAAAAAAAAGGGGCGTTTTCGTTTTCCATGTGACTGAGGCAAAATACACCACTGCTCCCCCAAACTTTTATTTAAGGAACATGTTTTGAATAAATTTGTAGCGAACCCGCCCAAGAAACATGGGCCAAACGAAGTTCACAATTTTGCGCCTGCAGTCGCCTCACTTTTGCACCTAGATTTAACAACATGCTTGTCTCCATGAGTGAATGCACAGTTTTCTGTTCCAAAAACCGGTGTGGTGGTGGTGGCGGCAGCATGACAGTGAAATGGGGAGCAGGAAAGTGCCATCAGTCTATGCAGCGAATGAAGCCAACAACTTGGTCATCCTTTCACTGACAAGAGTCAAAAATTGTGACTGCCCAGCTGACAAGTGGACAGAGCATTTCCGATCGGCCACCGTAGAGTTCAGCTGTCTCAGACGACTGGACAGGGTGGGTATACCGAGCCCTGCACAGGTGATCACTCTTGCACTCCAACTTGCGAGGAAGTAAAACTCACTGCCCTCAGAGACACACGGAAACAACATTGCACTGCGACTTGTACAGCTGTTAGCAACTCACCAGTTGTAACTGGACACCCAACAGACACCAGCACTTACACTGTCTTCTTTCCTGCCTCATCATCAGCTTGTTGGTGAACTCGCACAGCACCTCCATGAAGGAAACAGGTTGGGGGGAGGGGTTGCCCGGCCCCCCCCACCGCCTTCTGCTGGTAACATGCTGAAGACGATCCCCCCTCCTTGAAAACACCAGTTTTTCAATTTTTTTTTTTTTTTTTTTTTAACGTGACATTTACCTGTTATAAAAAATGCTTACCCTGGCTCGCCAGCGCTGAAAATCTGTGGCATTTACTTATTCCAGCCTTGTATCAAAAAGAAAAGACTATGCTGCTGACAAATGAACCACTGGTGATGTTACAGCCCATACTCCTCCCCATACCATAAACAGTAAAAAGAAAAAAAGGTTGTAAAAAAGTTTTCCAGAAACAAAAACAACAGGAGGATGATCCACAAAAGCAGTGTGTTGTGCGTGTATACACACACACCACACCACACAGATTAAAAAAAACCACTAAAGAAAGACACACACCCACAAAAAGACAAGAATCAAAATGAGAGAGAACAGAAACAAGATGTTACCAGTTCAGAGTTCCTAAAGTTGAAGGAGCTAATCATACTGAAACAGCCCCGGTGCCTTACGGGGGTCTATTCCCCATTCAGTCAAGTATGGCGTATTCCCATTCAGTACAGAATTTACTCCCCATTCATTCATTTTCGCATTCAGAACCAGTACCAACTCATTCCCTTTTTAGTCCAATATTACTGACTACCCCAATTAGTTCAGTAATGCCTTATTACTCATTCACAGGGGGGAGGGTCAGTCCAGTGCGGTTTGCCTATTCAGTCCCCAGTATTACTGCCCAATCTGTCTAGTATGTGCAACTTATTTCCGCCATTTAGTTAGCTAGTATTAGTCTCCCCATTCAGTTCCCAGTATGACCTATTTACCCCACTTAAGCCAAAGTCTGACGAACTGTTGATTCCTGCGCAGTCCAGTATGACTTTACTACCCATTCAAAAAATCCAGGAACGTGCAATTGCCCATTCAGTCCCAGTTTCATCTATTTCCCCATTCATTCCAGAAATCATGTACCAACCCATTCACTCCAGTGTCACGTATTACACATTTATTCCTGCGGACCATGGCATTCCCAATCAGCCCAGTAGCATTTGTTCCCCCGTCCGTAGGTAGCCTATTCCTCAATCAGTCTAAAGTCCTGTGTCACTTATTCCCCAAGTCATATACTAGCTATTCCTCAATAAGTCCAGTAAGAATCTGAAGTCCTGTCTCACTTATTCCCCCATTTATCCTAGACTGTGCACTGCCCAATAAGCCCAGTAGCACTTATTCCCCTTCCCCCATCATGTATGAAGCTATTCCTCAATCAGGATCAGACCGGAGGTTTCCCAGATCAGGCTAAGCATCACCCATCACCACCATCCACCCAGGCTACCCTACACACCTGTCGCAATCATTACTGTGCATGGCAGCCAATGCTTCTCTGTTCTGGACCTGATCCAGACCAAAAAGACAGGGAAAACCGCCAGAGCCAACCCTGGAGGAAAATCCTTGAAAAAACAAAACATAAAAACACATTCTTCATGATGCTACATATTCCCTGAATCAGAACATGCACAATACCATTACGGACAGTTATTTCTTAGGGGGAAAAAGTAACACTATTAATGTGAAGACGGAACATAAAGGATGCTTTTTGAATTAATAATATGTGCCTTTCTAAAAAAAAAAAAAAAATGATTGATGAAAAAGCAGGATTCATATGTTTCAAAAGAAAACAAAAACAACAACAAAAATGAAACCATTGCTTTCACAGAATACTTGCAATCTGACACAAAAGCAAAAAAAAGAAAAAAAGGGAAGAAAGAAAAAAAAAAAGTCTTCTGATGGAGTAAAAGGACTTTACAGTGATATAATCCTGAGTTTCAGTCTTTAAGGGAAAACCCCATTCATTTCAAAAGCCACTGAAAAAGACCTGAAAGGCCCTCACAAACTGAAATTCCCTACTCAATCTACCCAGAGGCCTGACTCACCTTGATCGACTGGAAGGCGTCGGAGGAACGGTCAATCTGCCCTTGCTCCTCCTGCAGCTCTTTGTATAACTGTCACCATGACACACAGTAACATCGTTACACTTTGCAGCGTACTCACTCCCAACAGCATTCAACAAACAACAGGAATCAGGACACACTTCAATGCACATTCTTAGTCTAGCATTGCTGCCACCCAACGTTAAACCCAATGATGATCTTCTGGAGGTCATTCAGATGCCTCAGGGCATAGGAGACAGGGCAGCAAGGGGACGTGAATCGATGCATTTGAAACTGGTTCAAGCTTCAGTGACAAAGTTTTCGCCGACTATAAACCAGTGAGTCTCAATCTTTACACCAATGTTTACCGACTATAGAGGTGAGTCAGCGTCAATCTTTACACCAATGTTTACAACCTTATAACACAGGTAAGTGATCACAAATGAGTCAGTGTCAGTCTTCACACCAATGTTTACAACCTTATAACACAGGTAAGTGATCACAATTATCATTCAAAATCAACTACAAGTCAGAAATACATACACATCAAACTACCACTAAATTTCAAAACAAGATCCAGTATGCTTGGGCTTTCTCTTTATCTCTTTAATTTTGTTTTTCAAATCATATCTTAAGTTCATAAAGTTGCCAATACTCTTGAAAACTCATGTTGTAGGTTTAGTAATGTTACCCTTAAAAAATAAAAAGTTTAAAAGAAAATTGCAGAACTCTGTAGTTATTTAAGAAACACAAAATACCGTCATCAGCTTAGATAATCAGGAAAACATGTGTTAAGTAAGCTCATTTTCCTGAGTTTTTCTTTTTGTTTTTTTTTTTACAAATTAAATACGCTTACCGGATCACTGAGACTGTAACATTCATAAATCATAAAGCTACACAAAGTTCTCTTACCTTAAAAAAAAAATCTGTAGAAGACAACCCAAACAAAATTATTCTGTGGTCAGACAAATACCTGACCGTAACCCACACTGAATGATGCTTAGTTACCATTCTCCCAAGCACAAATGCCACACATGGTATAATGAACAAACAAGAAAGAAAAAAAAGAATTATAATGGAGTAGTAATGATTTGGTGTTACACGCTGATGATACTGAATGCCCACATGAAGCAGGCAGTGCTTAAATATTC
>JADBJO010001901.1:302719-339875 GCA_016801955.1 Conus betulinus | reverse complement strand
ACTGTTCAACGATATAAAAAACCACTCAAGAAAGCTCATCTTTCACTGTCAGAAATTTGACCATTTTCTTTTAAAAGTCATATTTTGGGTTTCATGTGTTTTTGTGCACAAGAAAGTCTGTTGAAACCATCTGTGGTGTTCATTTTGTCTATTTTCACATTTTTCTTACTAAAAAGGGACTTTATTTGAAGGAGGTGCGTGTGAAAATGGCTCAATTTCTTTATTTTCAAACATCCTTTTCTCACAATCACTTTTTTTCGACAACGGTTGATGCGCAAGGAACACAATATCTCTGGATCCAGACTAGCTAGCCTGGTAATTTTTTTTTCTTTTGATCAGAAATGATTTATGCACGCAATTACATTTTATTTATAAGTCAAAACAGCACTTATCATTTGCCATTTCTATTTGAAAAATTCAAAAGCAATGAAACATGAAGCCTGATGGTCACCACACGGAAAAAAAAAATATTGAAAAAAAAACAAAGCAATTTAGATATATAAAATCCCTTTGTAACTGCATTACTATAGCTCAGCAAAACAGGAAAAGTCATGTTTCAAGTGCGAAACATGTCTGCTATGATAGAAATACAGTTCTTGTTATGAACCAGTTTGTTTTGTTTTTTTTCATTTTTCATCATTTTGCCCCCATTTGTGATCCCCAAATCACACAAGAGCTTTGAAATCACCCCAATTTTTTTTTTTTTTTTTTTTCATTTTTCTTAACATAAACAATAGAATAGAAAAAAAATGAAGTTTTAAAAGAACAATGGTTTAATTTTTGTGCCACCTCTTGCCTTAAATCCAGATAGTTTGTGCTGCGCTGAATATGTCAAGGTCCGAGCATCAACTTGAGCTGTTGTCTAGTTGCTATTCTGATAAGCCAGATTGTTAGCTTAAATCTGAAATCTGCTATGAAGGTTTGCTCAAACAAAACGAATATTCTCCTGTTGTTAGCGATGCTCACTTTGTGTGTTGCTTATGCATGCAAAACCAGTCAAATTTGATTTCTGCAAATACTGGTTTTAAGTTTGTCCGATCAAGAACAGATGAATCTACAGTGACCAAGACAAGAATCAGAAAAAAAACTCATGAACAGGCTGCTGCCTGTGTAGTAGCCACATGGGTTAAAGTTTAGAAAAAAAAAAAGTACTAGCTTATAACTTTAAAAGTATGTTAGTCAATGCGCTGATCTAGAGATCCAATGAACCTGTTGTCATCCGCTCATATACCAGATACTTTGTTGACAACATGCAAGTACATGCACATAAGCACTTTCTCTCTTAGATGGATTCACACACACACACACACACACACACACACACACACACACACACACACACACACACACACACACACAATGTACCGGATGCAATCTGGACCACACATACAAACAATTGCTGCTAAGGGACATCGATTTTCAAAGAAATCTTAAACTGTTTTTCTGTGAGATTTTGTACTGAATGTAACTGCCAAAGAGACTGTGTGAAGAATTAAAACAAATACTCTCTTAAACTCAAATTTAAGCTGTTGTAATATAAAATACACTTCAAGGATGTCTTGATAATGAAAAAGTCCACATAATGTATGTGCAATTTCATATTACTAATAAAGTACTTAAATTTTATTCCACAACTAAAGGGATCACCAGAAAAGTGTTTCATGCATGAAACATCAGGCAGACATCAAGATAAGAGGAGCCGTCCTCAAAATGTTAATGAATTTTCATACAACTGTCCAGATATCATGGCCAAAACAAATCACACACACATATGCACACAGATATATGCACACACACACACACATACACACACACACAGCCATATACTTTCTTTAGCGCACACACATACACACACAAACAGCGACACACCTGCGCACGCACAGAGACCCTCGCACAAACACAGACGACTCACATCCTCGGATATGTTGGCTCCCTTGTTGGAGATCTCAATAATGTGGAACAGCTCATCCCACAGCTCCCAATTGCTCAGGTCATGACAGCTGTCACACACACACACACACACACACACACACACACACACACACACACACACACATCTTGGATTGCATACCTTACGTTGAATCAAACTGCGCATACACTTCAAAGTTTGTGGAACTCACCTACTGTTGTTACTATGCCGGAGAAAGATGTCCAAGTGTAAAGGTAACTACCTTCTGTCAAAAATTCCCACATTCTCTATGTGCTGCCTCTATGCAAGGCACTTCCTGGCACTTTAAACTCACCACAAACATTGCCAGGACCTGAACATTGTCAGGATGTATGTCTGGTTACCAGGAAAAAAGTCCTAAGACAGTAATGTAAAGTGAATGTGTACACACACGCACATGACGTATCTGTGTACACACACACATGCAGACATGCCGACACGTGAGATCACACACACATACATACAACACGCACACACTTGAAAATCAACTATAAGGGGGGGAAATCTAAGTTGTAGAGCAGTTCCATGGCACACTCTCCTGGCATATTTTCAATTTATGCATCAAAATCTGTGCAACCTACCTGAGGAATTCAAAGTGAAAACATGGTTTATCATGAATCAATCAACATACCCTTTTCATTTAAGAATATAGGTTTCTGGATTCTGGATTTGACATTAGAATAGTAGTTACAGACTCAAAATCAAAAGCTTACTTGAAGAATATTTCTACAATCACATCCTGACAACCGTTCATTCCACACAACAGTCGTCCCACCAGGCCTCACTGCCACAACAGCGAGCTGAAGAAGACAGGGCGACCCTGTCGAAATATTCTCCAAGTAAGTTTTTGATTCTGAGTCTGTAACTACTTTTCTAATATCCTTTTTACGATTATGATCTTGACTTTCCGTCGTTGGATCTTGCCTGCACTGGCTTTGCCTTTGTCTTGCCAGGCAGTCTGCTTGTTACAAGAACAAGACCCCAGCATGGCGACAACTATGAGATTTTTGTTCCACCTTTCTTTTTAATTTTGACTGACAATCTCACGCAGTTTGAGTTATGGTTATATTTTCATCATGCCAGAGGAGGTGAAAGGTGTTTTTTTCCTATTGGGATTTTTCCAATCATTTTGACTTTGCCCTGGACAGAGATGGCTTTATTAAGCTTTGAAGCTGTCTGGCATGATTTTCATCATGGCGGCCTTGCTTTCCCTCTCCAGTTGATGTTATCACTTCATTCTGAATGGAGCTGGTTTGACCCACTCCTGAGACACGCCTCCTGCAGTCTTCCGCCTCGGCTTGTCCAGTGAGTGAGATTCATGCTACGCCAGGGACCCACAGTTCCTGAAGTGGTGCAAGGATGACTCCATCACCATCTCTACACGCTCTTCTTTCTTTGCAACAAAAACAGTATGCCCAAACAGTGGCCCTTGACTGTAACTCTGCCCTGTTGGCCTCTTCGTCATGTAATTCCAGTGCTAGACATACGAAGGTAGAGCACGTTGACTATCCAGTGCGATTTCTCTCTCTCTCCGAGGATTTCTCCGCTGAGGACAGAGTTGGCTCTCAGCCTTCATGCTATGGTTTTGATTTCTGGACCCCAGATAATCAGCTCCTGGATCAAGCTGATCAGTCTTTTTTTTTTTTTTTTGCTGTCCCAACCTCTGCACCACCTCAAAGGCAGTGTACCCACGCCGCTCATTCCGACACCCTGTCCACAGCCACAGCCCGGTCAGCCCCGCCGTAGCCGGCACCAGCAATCCACAGGGGGTAGTCAATGTCAAGTCGTCAAGAGGCAACCCACCGGTGGAGACACTGCACTGCCACCAAGTCACTTCGGTGGTGTTCAGTGGCGCCTGTTCTGATCCAACATACGCAGGACACTACCTACTAAGCCCCCTACTGACGACAATAATTGCTTAGTGGCAGAGCCGGCATGAGTGAGCTCTCCCTCCAGAGGGCGCCACCATGTACGTCCAACAACAGCCCCCATGGACTCGCTGATACCGGTGACCTCGACGGAATTCAGACCTGTTTACCCCACTCGAAACCAATGTGTAGTCAGATGACCAAAATGTGTAGTCAGCCATGTCAAATGTGTAGTCTACTTTTGCGCACAAGATAATATTAAAAAAACACTAACATGCACATTAATCTAAATAAAGTTGCTAATTAATGTGTGTGTGTGTGTGTGTGTGTGTGTGTGTGTGACATGGCTGGATCAAAAAGAAATAAAATAAGTTCACCTGTAGCTGTTAGCTGTCCAAGCCTTGACTATCTTCTGATTAATGTAACATTACCAGTTCATGTCCTCTCTACACCTTCTTTCACTTATTCCAGTTAGGATAAATTGTCAAGAACCACAATATATACACTATATATACACTATTAAACACATTTCACAGTTGAAATTTACTGGCTGAGTTTCTTGGTGTAAGCACTCTTAAGTGCAGCAAGATCCTCTGGAGTCATGTTCTTCTGTATCGTAGGCTGAATAAAGATCATTCACAACTTGTGGTCCCGGCGCCACACCGGACCCGAGTGATGGAAGTGGGACATACACTCTGTTCGCCAGGACATATCAATGTAGGGCAGACACAGTGCAATGGGTGATGAAGCAGTACTATTGGCCAGGGATGGCAGAGGACATAAAGAAATATGTCCATCCTGCCCCCCATGTGCCAACACTGGTCATCAAGCCAAGGGGGTGATTCAACCCCAGGCCAGCCTGACAATCCAGACACAAGCCAACCGGAACCCAGTAATGTATTCCGAAGCTCCATCGGTGTCTTAGTGACTCCAGAGCTAGTGCCAAAAGCAAAATGGACCACGATCGGAATGGATTGTCACGCAGGAGCTTCTCTCTCGAAGAATCTTTTTTCGGGGGGCCTATGTGACGTGACGCTTGACCACACCATCCGATCGTTCCCACTAAAACACCAAACCAAAAAATAGATTTCAAATCTATGCCCACTCTCCCCTCTCAACCCCCCCCCTCTTTCTTGCTTAGGACAGTGCGAAAGGCCCGACTGACACGATCAGTGACACAGGAAAAATTGCGTCACGGTAAATGCGTGCCGCCTTTCATTCTGACCTGCAACCTTAGCGGGCAGTAAAGGGAAATAAGTCAATAACAGAGGCGGGCGGGCAGCCCTGCTGAACGCAGCAGAATGTCAGGCTGCTTGTATGGCGCATCAAGTTTGTCAATCGCGTACCGGCGAAATGCTGAAATGCGTACCCGAGGTTCCAAAATGCGTATTTGCGTATTTGGGGTCGGAATGCGTAGAATTCTACGCCAAATGTGTAGACTAAACAGTTCTGGGAATTAAACCACAGCCACAGACATGGAGAGGACATTGAAAGTGAGGTCATCATGAGAGCAGGGCATGATGAAGGGCCACAGAATTTGAGACTTTTTTTTTCATGCTGATCGATGAGAATGAGGATGATTAAGATGATACTACGGATTTCCATTTCGGTCTGAGACTACTTGACAGGGCTGTACTCTATGCTTCCTTTCATAATATATCCCGACGTCAACCAGGCCCGAGAGATACAGGCACCTGCAGTGTTGGTCAGGAAATTTGAGCAACACTCTCAGAAACGCATCCATTAAGTGGATGAAGCTCAACTGTGTGGTCCCAGTCTTCCCAAGTGAGTCCGCAGCAAACTCAACTCTGGGTAGGAGCCCGTCAGGGCAGAAAAACCCACATGACTCTGATGGGATTCGAACCCACAACCTCCCAGCCGGGAGTCCGCGACGCTAACCACTTCGCCACGGCAGCTGGTAAGCTGAGATCTGTCTAGCTTTATGTCTATGGCCAGAAAACCATTTTCCTACCCCCATGAAATCTCTCTCTGCCTCTTCTGCCCTGTTGTGGTTGCTGACATTGTACATGCATCTGGCTGGAAGTCCCACATTACATTTGGGGAAGTTGATCTCCTAGGCCTTCTCTCACATGTACTGACTTTTTTTTTTTGTTGTAAATGTGTGCAATGTCTTGTACATTTGTGAGGAAGAACAGGCACTGATCCCTTTACCTCCAGGTCTGGCAAGGGCAACAATTTGTAGCTAACATGGGACCAGTCTGAGTAGGTTCACAAACTCCTTACAGCAGACAAGTGTGTTCTCCCACTTCCCTTCTGTTGTTAGGCATTTGTCAAGACAGATATGAATGAGAGAAGGGAATTTTCCAACTTAATTTTACAAATTGCGTAGCAAGCCTAACTCTAGGATACCCTTTCATCTCCCTGCTTTCATTCCAGAATGGAATGGAAACTGAAGCTGAAATCACAAAACCAGTGTGTAGTTCAAGGGGGACTATCATTTGGGCTGACTGTGTCTCGGGACATGATTAGCTCCCTTGCTCTCCTGAAATTTGAAATAAAGGTGTTCCCAATTTGAAAGGTGTCTGTTCACACCTGGTAGGATTAAGGCATTTGTTTGAACTGATATGCATTTTGTCATGAACGTCATCCCACCAAGGTCAGTGCTTTCTCACTGAATTACGAGATTCTTTGCCAGCCTGGGAATGGAGTGGCCTGTCTTTACACCACAAATACAGAACAGAAATGGGGAGTTTGTATTATACTCCCTGTTTGGCTAAGTATACTTACCATGTCAGACCATAGCATTAAACGGCTGTCAGTCAGCTCTGTCAGGCCGAAGTTTGTGGCAAATGCAGGCATAAGATAGTCACGTGACGCCCACCCTACTTCCGATTACGGAAGATGCCGAAGATCGTGTACTGTCCGTCATTCAACGAGGCCTGCGCGCAAGGCACCCCAGGGAACCTTGGCGCTAGCGGGGAAGGTAGGGCGGGCATTAGAGTCTGACATGGTAAGTATACTTAGCCAAACAGGGAGTATAATACAAACTCCCCATTTTGGCGTCGTATACTATACCATGTCAGACCATAGCAGAATTTAAAGGAATAGGAGGAGGGCCGAGCGCCCTAATGGTTCCTGGGTTAACTGTTATGGCTGCATTGGCCGCCACAAATGAAAACCCCTTAGAACCATCAGCCCTGGTCATGCGGATGTCCCTTAGATAAAAGTTTATGAAAGGGTTCTCCGAACGCCAGTAGGCTGCCTCCAGGAGATGGCACACGGGGAAAGAGTGCTGGAACGCTGTGGACATGGCCAACGCTCTGACCTCGTGGGCTCGAGGGGAAAGGGCTGGGAGGTCTTTGTGGGCCTGGGCATAGGCAGATTTGATAGTATAGAATAGCCACCTAGAAATCGAGCCCGCCGAGATGTCTTTCTTGTTGTTGGGGTTGATGGAAATAAGGAGGCTTCTCTGAGAGGAACGCCTGGGGTGGGAACGCTCCCAGTAGTATCTGAGGCACCTGGAGGGTCATAGGTCCATGTCCCCGCTGCCCTTCGCTGCCTAAGATATCCGCTAGGGAGCGGATAACCAGGGAAGGAGAGGTCGTGCCCGGTTCCTGGTTCTTCGCTAAGAACTCAGGCAGGAACTTAAGCGAGACCGATCCGTCTCTGAGAAAGGCGATGTCCCGAGGGTCACAACTGAGGACCTGAATCCCACTTCGCCTCCTGGCTGAGGCCAGGGAGAGAAGGAAGGTGGTCTTGAAGGGGAGAATGACAAAGGGAATAGCACGGAGGGGCTCGAAAGGGGGGGTTTCTGAGGGAGTCAAGAACCAGAAAGAGGTCCCACATGGGAGCGCGCCTAGGGACTGAGCTTCCCGTAGGGCCACCCCCCCCGAGATAGTTCTCTAAGGAGAAAGTTATTGTCGAATGATGGGCCGCCCAGCTGTCAGATGGTGGTGCCTACGGCCGATCTGTAGCCCCGAATGGAACTAGCAGAGAGCTTTCGAGAGGATGAAAGGTGGGATAGGAAATTGCCTATCTGGGGGGATAGGAACGTGCCTATGTGGATGTTGGAGGGGAGGAGGTAGGGGACCGAGTTAGCCGTGCACCACGTGACCCATCTCTCTCATCGCGGTGGTCGCAATTTGGCTGGCATAGAAGCCAAGCGTGTAGGCGAAGCATCTGGGGAGTGAGGGGAGGCCCGAGCGAGGTTGTCTGAGTAAGTCCCACCAAGGGGCTAGCTGGAGAGGGGGAACGTGAGTGAGGGACCTGAGGTCCGGGAACCACAACTGAGTCGGCCACCACGGGGTTATGAGGATGAGTTTGGGTCTCTCCAGCCTGGCCTTCCTGATCACTTTGTGAAGTATGGGGAAGGGGGGAAAGGCGTAGGCGAGGAGTCCCCGTCCAGGGGAGGGAGAGCGCATCGACCGAGTACGCTCGGGGGTCCGGGAGTGGAGAGACATACATGGGGAGTCGATGTTTTACCGGGTCGCAAATAGGTCGACCATGGGCTTGACCAGTGTTCCCAGACAGTGGTTAGTGTCAGCTTGTTCAGGGTCCACTCTGTGTGCAGAAGGGTCCCTGACCGGCTGAGAGTGTCTGCCAGGATGTTGCGTGTCCCCGCTATGTGTCTCGCACGGAGGGTGGCTCCCCGTGCGTGGCACCAGCGAAGGAGGGCCTCTGTCCGTAGAGAGAGGCCGATGGAGTGAGCCCCCCCCCCCCCCCCCCCTTGTTGATGTAATGGGCTACCGACGTGTTGTCCGTGAGGAGGAGAACCAGTCGGTGAGAGATAGATGTTGGAAGTGGAGGAGGGCCAGCCTGACCGCTTCCAATTCTAATATGTTGATGTGGAGGCGAGCCATCTGTGCGTCCCACATCCCCGAGGCATGACTGTCCCCCAAGTGGGCCCCCCAGCCCGAGTTGGAGGCGTCGTCTGTGTATAGTTCGAGGGACTGTGTTGGGAGAGAGATCGGAACGCCTTCGTGAAGAGGAAGGGTGCCAGGGAGAGGCCAAAGGGGAGAGCTTTGAACTGGAACACTCGAGCTTGCCAGACAAACCGGAGGTAACGTCTGTGCGCCGGGTGAATAAGGATCTGGAAGTACGCATCTTTCAGATCTATGGAGGTAGCCCAATCTACGTGATGGATGGAGTCTCTGATCTGGGAGGGGCGTGTCCATCTTGAACTAGGTATGTCTGAGGAACTTGTTGAGGGGAGAAAGGTCAAGGATGGGCCTCCATCCCACCGAAGGTTTGGGGATCACGAACAGGTGGGAGTAAAACCCGGGGTTGGGCTGGAAAACTTCGGTGATGGCCCCTTTCTGAGGAGTTCGAGGACTTCCAGGCGAAGGGCGTCCGCCTGGGCAGGTGGGGGGGTCGCTGGGGGACGGAGGAGGAGAGCGCATGAGGGGAGGACGACGGTGAGCCCACGGTAGGCGAAAAACCCGTCCTGAAGAACCGACACTACCCAGGGGCTGAGGCCCATACGTCGCCACTGGCAGGCGGCCGGGAGAGGTTGCCCGCCAGGGGAGCCGATGGTCCAGATGGGGGGAAGGGGAAGAGTGGGCCGGTGCCTTGCTGGGCAGGTTGGGCCAGCTCCATGCGCACTACGGGAGTGTCCTCCAGTCACCGGCGGGGCCGTGCTTGCTGGCCAAACCAAAAATTTAGCGAGGTTTAGGTTTAGGCCTCTGTGAGTTAAGTGGCCGCTTGGGGGGCCTGGAAAGGCGTGGCTGAGGCCGGGGGGCAAAGGACGACGCCGCCTGCTTGCGTTCCTCGAGCGAGAGAGACATAGCCGAGGTGGAGTGCTCGCCAAAGAGCGAGTGATCCTGGCCCGGGACACATCGTAGGGATGCCCTGAGTGCCGGGGAGAGTGAGGAGCGTGCAAGCACCGCGTCTCTAGCCACTAGCAGACAATTAAAATGGTTGTTGCTGCGCTGTCCGCCGCAGCCGCCAAGTGATGCGATATCCTGTTAACTAGGTGTCGCATAAGGGGGTCGCTGAATAAGCGAGGTTCGTCCTGGTGTGGTTCGGAGTTTGTATCCGAAGGCACTGGGACGGCGCCGTCATCCCAGGGCCAGAGTACCTCCGCCCTCTGCAAGAGCATGCTAAGGTAGGCATGCCCTGCAGTGGTGTGGTAAGATGCCCATCCGGGCTACTCGGTCCCAGTCCTTTAGCGCTTAAAGGGGATGGTGGCCGAAGTAGGGGGGGGGCCCGGTTGGGTATCAGGCGACAATCTGATTGGGAGATGGCCCACTCCCTGGTAACCGGATTGTCGCAAAGAGGGAGGCAACTGGGTGCTTCCTGTGGGTCCCAAGTAGGGCGCCGAAGGGGGCCGCATTGGGTGCCGGGGGCAGGTCTTGACCCGGCGTGGGGACGGCGTCTGCACCCCTGGCGCGTTTTGCCGGACTCTCCCACAGCGAAGTGAGTGACTGAGGTGCGACAATTCTGAGTCTGGAGTATTGGGCTGGGGGCAGCCCAACGATCTCAGGGAAGGCCAAGATCGGCAGAGGGAGGGGCGTCCCTCGACACGAAGTCCGGTCGAAACTGTTCAATGGTGTGGATGACATAAAGGGATGAGAAGAAGTCCTCATCGTAGTCGTCCTCAGGCTGTGGGGAGTCAAGTTCCTGGGAAGGGAGGTCTTCCTCAGGGGGCAACTGCGCGGGTGCGCGAGGGGTCCCGCCCTGGTAGGGTGGGTGGTGGCGGGGGGAGGGGGGGGGATGGCGGGACCCTCGTGGCTCTATGCTCGGCGGCAGACGGGCTGGGGTGGGAGAGCCCGGACTGCCGATCGGACAGCGCCCGAGGTGGGAGACCCAGGTCGACCCAAGTCTGCGAGGTTGGGTGCCACAATCGACCAAATTGTTGTTCAGGTTGGGTGTGTGTATTGAGCCACTGGTCCCTCTCGGGGGCATAGAGCCACTGGTCCCCGGGGAGATAAGATAAGCGGGCTGTGGCGGCCCAGAGTACTGTGCAGGGACTCGCCGGGGACCGGGGTAACCTTGGGCAGCAGGGGGGGAATAGTAATCGACCCTGGTATGTGGTTTCCCCCCCGGAGCGTGCCGGGTCCCAGTGGAATGGACAGGTTACCCGTGGTCCCGCTGGTAGATCCTCCCCCCGGAGGAACGGGACCGAGGACGTTGCCCAAATGGGGGCCGAGTAGGTCGGACCCCGAACGTCCTGAACCCCTAGGGGAACCTGCGACGGGCGAGCGGGGTTGGTCGGCCGTCTTGTGTATGTTCACAACCGGTGGATGCACTCGGTGTTCCCATACGCCCAGAGTTATGGACATGTGCATGGTCGTGCCAAGACGTGGCCATAAAACTGCGTCCGGAGATAACTGGACGCTCCTCGTGCAGGGGTGTTGGCTGCACTGTGCTGTGCACGGTGGGGGGAGAGCGTCGTGAGAGACGGCGAGTCCGGATGGGGGGAAGAAGTGGACCCGCGCGTCCCATAAGTGCGAGTGACGGGTGGGGGTTCCAGCCCAAGGCCGTCACCCGTGCCTGTCCGCGGCCCGGCAAAGGTCCCGGGGGGCGGGGGTCGCGTGACTCGGCATAGTAAGTGGATGTCTGACTATGCGCAGGAAAGCTAGAAGGCAGGGTGGCTGGGGGAGAAGCGGAATCCCGCTCGGATTTCTTGGCTAGACGGGGTCCCTTAAGGGGGGCCTTGCCCTTAGATTTCCTGGGCAGGTTGAACGAAAGGCACTTAGAAATCGCAGCCGGTTGCCTTCTAGCTTTCGAACGCAACGGTCGTGCGTCCGTCGGTCGGGTAGAGGAGGGAGGGACTCCCGCGTCCCCTCCGCGGGAGGGACGTCTCCGTCTACCGCGGCCGGCCGTTCTCCCAAGGAGAGGACGGTTTCGCTCGGGGTTGGAACCAACTCGTGGGTCCTCCGGGAATGTGAGCGAACTCTGAACGTCAGAGTTATTGCTCGACCCAGCCGAGTCCTTCACCATATTGGGCGATGGCGCCGAGCGAAAACCGGAGCACACGATCGTAAACGGGAGACACGACGGTCGATCGAGGAGGATAACCAAGTCGACCGATCGATCGTGCGCACACAATAAAATAAAAAATGTAAACAACGCAACGCACAATGGAGTATACAGGTAAACAAGTCCGTACAGGGACACAAAGCGCAGCAGAAATGAGCGAAACAGTGCGTGAGAAGCGACCGTGGCGTGGGGGCCCAAAGTGCTGAGTAACGCCACGTGTAAATACAATGACGCCGGTCGATCGCGATCGTTAAGGACACGAAGGCGAGCGAGCGAGAATTGTGACACAACTGAAAGAAAGGGGTGCAAAACCAATTGAGGAAGCAAATTCAGGGCGAAAAAACCACGTAAAATACCGAGGGTTAGAAGTTGGTGCACAAGAGAGGGAGACCGGCGCAAAACAAAGATGGCGACGAGACCGGCTCACGATCGTCGCGCGGGAGGTTGGGTTGTGAAAACCGGAGCACACGATCGTAACACGACGGTCGATCGAGGAGGGTATACAGGTCGATCGACCGTGCGCACACACAAAGCAATATAACACAATGGAAATATAAAAGTAAACAAGCTCGCACAGTGACAGAAACGCAGTAGCGATGAACGAAACCGTGCGTGGGCAACGACAGTGGCGTGAACCAAAAGTGCTGAGTAACGCCACGTGTAACAGCAATGCCGAAGGGCGATGCGATCGCCATGCACACGACGCCGATCGAAAAATGTGGCAATGAATGGGAGGGGTGTAAACAAATGTAGGAAGCAATTTCCGAACGACAAACCACGTGTAATTGCGTGGGCTAGAAAGCTGGTGCGACAAGGAATGGAGACTGGCGCAAAACAAGATGGCGACGAAACCGACCCGCGATCGTCGCAGATGAGATAGTGGAATCGTGATACAAGTAACGGCGAGATTAGAAATCGGAATTTAGGGGCAAAAGGCCGTAAAGGCGAGTGAGAATGCAAGGCCGATGGACAAAGGGAGGCGAGAAAAACGCGAGGGACGTGGCGATGGAAAATGCCGATCAACCTCGAACCGGTTACGCAAATAGACAAGAACCGGGAGCACCACGATCGCGAGAAAAATTTCAGCGAATAAGGTTAGAATGCTAGCCCATCCGATAACCTCACACGTCAAGATATAAGCGGAAGCCACAGATAAATGAGTACAGAGTGCAAACACAGCAATCTTTACACAAAGGCAAAGTATAGGCGAGACAGAGCACAAGACTTATCTTGCTTGGGCGACAGGCCGAAGTAGAATGACGGACAGTACACGATCTTCGGCATCTTCCGTAATCGGAAAGTAGGGTGGGCGTCACGTGACTATCTTATGCCTGCATTTGCCACAAAACTTCGGCCTGACAGAGCTGACTGACAGCCGTTTAATGCTATGGTCTGACATGGTATAGTATACGACGCCAAAAAGTGCCTGTGGAAGACATACACATACATGCACACACACACACACACACACACACACACACACACAACACTTACCAGTAAAAGGCATAGATCCGTTTCAGGCTGGCCAGCAAAGCAAGATCTCTCTCGTCATCAGGCTGCTCTCCCTATGACAAAACACCGACCTGTCTGTAGTGGTTAGTGTCGGAGATCAACCTAAGCAGCACTCTACTGGGCCCTTACCTACAGGGCCATTCAGGAAAAGCCAAAATCAGTTTCTTGGGCACAGCTCCTTTTAAATGAAATTTTCTCTTTCTTTTTCTTCGTGTGTGTGTGTGTGTGTGTGTGTGTGTGTGTGTGTGTGTGTGTGTGTGTGTGTGTGTGTGCATGTGTGCGCACGCACGCGTGTTGCCAACAGCCATTTAGAACTTCGCTGAAATCCATAAATTCGTGAAGAAGTGGAACCCCTGAATCTACAACAAACACACAGAGACCCGGATCAGTTAGTTAGCAAGGCCAGTTTGGTGAAAGTGAATTAGCACCACATGCACGCACAGGACGTTGTAATGAAGTTGTCAAAACATGGACCAGTGTGTGGTCACCAACCATGTCAGCAGCACAAAATATAAAACCATTCAACAAGTCTCACAACTCACTGAATTTTGACGAATGCAAGTCAGAACTACAGTCAGTACAATATTCTGTAAGGAAAACCAACACACACATTTTTCCCCAAGCCAGTGGCAGAAAATGTTCAATGTGAACATCCATCTAGCACCCTACCAGTTACAGACCTGTGTACCCTAAAACTGCTTTTGCAGTACTTGTCACTGAAAATGAGTGTATTTTCTACAAAGAATGTGTACAACATTCCACATTTCTGTAAAAGCAGGAAGGAGAAGGGAGAGTCCTTCATGTTGTTTTCACCTGCCATCACGCTGCAGACGCTTCTTGCCAGTAAGAACCACCTGATCTGGCACTGACTACAGTAAAACAAGTTCTTTCTTATACAAATTACTTTCAAACCCGATTCATCAGCATACTTCGGCGCACATTCATGCTCTCTCGCAAGTGTTTTGATGTTACAGGGCATGTCGTTGAAGAAACAGTGCAAAATGCAATTTTGCACGCAGAAGTTAGCAAGAGTTGTCGCTCTCTGGTCAAAGCTTCCATCACAGTTATTGTCTGCAAGTTCACTGCTGATCAAGAACTTTGTCTTCAGAATTTTTTTCACCATATTTTCTTTTTAATCTGTTGTATTTTTTACACACATGTGTACAAAAATGCATCAACATCGTATGGATGAACAGGTCTGCAGTTACAACGCCCAATCCCACAGCACACCAACCTCGGCAAAGAATTCCTGGACCGATTCATGGAACTTGACCACCAGACTGTCGATGAGGGTCTTACGAGCCACATCACATTTCCCAGCGATGGCGTACTCCTCAGAACACAGGCTTTCAAAACACTTGGAACAGGCCTCAAGCACCTGGGAATGGACAACAGGGTTAGGGACTATTTGTCTTAGGTTGTGTGTGTGTGTGTGTGTGTGTGTGTGTGTGTGTGTGTGTGTCTCTCTCTCTTGACATGTGTGTTTGAATGTGTGCATGCCTCTGTAGTCAGGAACAATCTCGTGAAAGAAAGTATGTGAGTGAGTCTGTGTTAGTGTGCAAGTTGTGTGTATGCATTTGTACATCCATGTACACGTGCATGTATGCAGGGAAGTGTATTTAACTTTACCAATCAGTTAAGATCCCCCCCCATTCTTCATCCAAGAGTTTGTTGCAATCACGGTGGTATAAAAAGAGAACTAGGTTCAAGTCTCACACACACACACACACACACACACATTCACAGACAGGCACACACAATCTTAGCTTGCTAAACCATGCTGACAGTTGTAAAGAGAAAGTGAATACCTCGGCATCAGTGTGTTTCTCAACTATTTCATGCAGGTACCGGAGCAGGGCTTCTAAATTCTGAAACACAGTGACACCCTCACGTAAGTAAACAAGCAAAAAAAAAAAATAAACAAAACAGAACTCCTATAAAACCCATGGAACACAGACACACAAAAAAGTAGAAACACATACATCATCTACCGTTACTCTTGAGGGAAAACTGCCTAGTGTCACTCATAGAAGAAAGACGTAAAACTAAATCCAACAGTCACGATTACACGCACTCACAATATGTCCACATAATCCTTCACATTTTTTGCTCATTACATCAAAATCACTGAGGCAGTCAACACCGGTCTTTTCATTAAGAAAAAATAAGCATGTAGGCATTATCTTTACAATGAAAAAGAACACACACCACAGCCTGTCTTTTTTTTCCATTCACAAAATGCATGCATTTTTTTCTACCCTCCCACACCATATTGTGACACCACTCATGCTCTCATATCCATGACTTTTTCTTTTCTTGTGTAATTTCACATTTCTCTGAAATGGGCAAATTCATGGAAGAATGGGAGCTCTGTTTGTAAAGTGTTAATCAAGGTATAGTAATGGTAATGGAGAAGTTTTAAGCACTAATCTCCTCTCCCAGCGTCTTGGTGCATGCTGGGAAATCTCCATTTCCATAACCCTCTCCACTGACATGGGTGACGAGACATATCACTTTTCAGCGATCAATCCAACCACTGCGACCAGATGCTGAAATGTGGTACAGCCAGAAAAGCCAGAGGAAGATTTTCAAGGTCTGAAGTGAATAGCACAAATTTTTGCGGGACATGAACAGGGATTTTCTCATTCTTTTCTGGCCTAATTTCGAGCCTTAGCCCCAAAAATGGCACCCCTAAAATCAACAGAAAACATGACAACAAGTGAGGTGAAGACACATGTATACCAACGAACAACTGTCCTCCCACCTTTTCTGTCGACTGGAGGTGTAGATGTCCAAGTCAAAGAACTGAGGGATCTGCAGCAAGTTGGCCACCTTCTCTGGGTCCATCAGGTACTGAAAAAACACATCAACATCAACATGTCACCTTCTCTGGGTCCATTAGGTACTGAAAAACACATCAACATCAACATGTCACCTTCTCTGGGTCCCTTAGGTACTGAAAAAAACACATCAACATCAATATGCCACCTTCTCTGGGTCCATTAGGTACTGAAAAAACAAATCAATATCAAACCCATGCCACCTTCTCTGCCACCATCAGGCACTGGAAAACCCAACAATGACATAGTATTTTCTCTGGAACCATCAAGTAGCTAAAGACATCCATATAGAGAATGGAGCAGGTTGGCCAGCTTCTCTGTGTCTTTTGGATATTGTAAAACTCATCAACAACTGAAGGGTCTGCAGGAAGTTTACAACTTGCTCCTGGTCAATCATGTACTATAAAACACATCGACATCAAGAACTGAAATAAGTCCATCTGCACAAAACCATCACATAATTTATCAACGTCAACAAACTGTGACACATACATCCACACCAAAGGCTAAAAAACACACATAAGCATAAGAATGAAATCAACAGAGATTACTGCACTAAGCAGACATCCCAAGTCACCATCATGATCCTACATTTTGGGACCTCCACTCATAGATATCCATACTCAACAACGGCACAATTTCTATCAAGCACCATACAGGACCACACACACACACACACACACACACAGACACACACACACACACATATCATACCAACACGTCGCTTACCTTCAGTAACAACTGCGGCAGTGTCACGATAAAGTGCTCCGTCAGTTTGGCTCTGTCCTCTGCCACTTGCTTGGCCTCTCTGGCCGTCAACTGTGAAGGTCCACAACAACAAAGTCTCTGAGTACCAAACTGCGAAAGCAACAGCATCCAGCACCAATATCTTGTAGCACTACCCCAACTTTCTTTATTCTCTTAGTTACCATTACCCTTCAACTGAGCTAAGTATTGGTAAGGTGATAATAAGGAAGAGGTAGAATCATTCAAACTTGTAGGAACTTGTGGTATAATCAAATCAGACACTGATGTAGTTTTATTTTTGTATTCGCCCCCCTTCCTACACCACCATCCCTGTCCTCTTCCTTCTCTCCCTTAACTCTCTATCTCCTCAATCTCTCTCTTCGTTTTATCCATTTTTTCCCCATTCTCTTTCTCTACTCAATCTGTCCTTTACTTCCATCCATTTTTTTTGTCTTCTGACCACTTCTTTCCATCCACCCATTTCTTCATTCTTCCTTCCATCCAAACCACTCTTTCCATCAATCTATCTTTTCTGTCTCTTCTTTTCTTCCAGCCTCTTCCTTCCATCAGTCTATCCATCTGTTTCTTCCATAATACTGTTTTCCAACAATCTGTCTCTTCTTTCTTTATAATCTATTCTTTCTATCCATTCATCTCTTTCATTTCTTCTTCCTTTCAAGCCTCTTCTTCCATCTGCCCATCATCTCTCTATAGTTCCAATCCTCATTCCAAACCATTCATCTTTTCTGCTTTTTCTTTCCTTCCTGCTTCCTCTCTCCATCTTTCGTCTTTCAGTCCCCCTATGATCCACACTGCCTGTGGCAGCAGGTTCACCTTTCTGTTGGGTCCACGGCCAACGGGTGACTCTCCAGTGGCTGCCTGTCGCACGCAGCATACCGTGATCTCTATCAAACTGGTCTCCTGCCTGTCGTCCAGCACTGGACACATACATTGTATCACACTGCTTCAGCATGTAGTGGCATTGGAAAATCATTACGACCAGAACTACACACACACACACACACACACACACACACACACACTCACACACACACACAACAGCAGAATGTCTACGGTGGAAAAATATTCAATGAAAAATGATGCCTTAGTTATAGACCAGCTTGCCCCTGCAATTTCATTTGATTACTGAAGATGACAAACATGAATAAATTGAAGTAAACATCAGAAATGCTGACATTCAACAGCCTTCAAATATTCAGTGACATGCCCTCCCCATCCTTTCCCTCTATCCACCCCCTTTTTTCATGTCTCATAGGGACAGTCATTAACTTCTTTATTTCATTTTCACCACATATGAACACCACATGATTAATCAAAATCATGATCAAACTACCCCTCAAGGTTGACCTACACTTTGTTCCCATACAGGTTATTTGAGACGACTTCAGCATTAAGACACAGCATTCAAAGATGATTGCTTTACAGCCAAGTGCTGCCATTTGCAAAGTGCTTTGATGCCTGCAAAAAAGGTTCAAACATATTTCGTAACTTCTACAATGTCTGGCAATGAAAGACAGATATGGGACCTAGGTGCAGCTAAATTAGTAATGATGACTTACAAAGCAGAACAGACTGTACAGGTGAAACTGGACTTCCTTAAAAAACTTCTGATGCAGTGTGTGAAATGACCCAACAAGTGAGGAATTGGTATCGTCTCATGGGACAGATTCCACATTTTTTCAACTAAAGGTGAATAACCACAACAGTCAACAACAAGTAGACATGTGTGCAATAATCCACCCACTATGTGATCTCATACAAAGTTTGGAGCTATTCAAATGCTTTTTTGGGGGGAGCGGTTGGGGGGGGGGGGGGGGGGGGATTTCTCGACTCTTTCCCTATGCGTGCTGGTGTAAACTAGTCCTTCCCTGCATACATGCAAGTTTAATGGTTGCACAACCAGTGCTTGTGTACCATGTTTTGCAGTTTGATGATTTTTTTTTCTGTGCTAGATTTTCGGTCTAGTTTGGTAAGTGGAATTTTGAAACAGATTTGAATTGACACCTGTAATTAGTTTGAGTTGAAAAAAGAAAGAGAAGAAGGTTCTCTGCACTGCTGTGCACTCAGACAGAGCCACCCACAGCTGGTGGCATGCTGTGAACGGAGCATCATGCTGCCGCCCACGTCTGCAGCACACTGGAAACAAGTTAAAGGATATCACAGATCCCTAAGTTTAACTGACACTCTAAACACTTTAATTTCGAAGTCACATACAAAGGTTACTCTCAGGGGACAGTCGTTGACTGAAAGGGTTTGGATGCCTCAAGCTTGGTATTCCATGCAAACATGCCCTATTTCACCACTGCCCCACCCTCCCAACCCAACTTGCGACGAACAGAACAGACAGTGCACTCACATTCTTCCCCACGGCCTGGCTCTTCCAGCAGCAGATCGGTCATGCACTCCCAGTCTTTCATCATTTCATTGATGTCCCACAAGCTGTCCACCAGGTAGGCGGCGTGCTCGTGCAGCTGTCCACAACCATCACAATCATGTCACTCTGCAACCTCTCTCCACAACCCCCTCCACAGGTCCCCAACAATGGGGTCTTTACACAGAAACCACCTTGAGTAAAGAACAGAAAGAATGAAAGACAGTGACAATGGACAACTAAACAGCCCAGCTACTGCTAAATCAACAATAGGGCGGGAGAACCATGCAATTCATGGAGGCGAGTTTGCAGGTGCTTCAAACTTCAGTGGCAAGAACTGGGCAGTCAAGTGCCATTACATGGACTGACCTTTCAGAACAAAGGTGAATGATCATGATGATTAGTTATAAATAACAACACACAGACAGACAAATGAATGCATAGCAAGCAGCAACTATTAACATTTGAGACAGAATTTGGTGCAAATCTGGACTTGCACTTTTTCGAGGGAGTAGTTAGTTTTCAAACCAGTCCTTCACTCTCTACAAGATTCATTCAGTAGTTATCAAACTATTAAACAAAAGACAAAACTTGTCTTCAAACAGTTGGTGTCGGTTTCAATAGCTGCTTTGGGAAACAATTTTTGCTCTCACTAGTTACTTTTCCTTTCTTTTCTTTTGTTTCTGTTTATTTGTTGCCGTTGTTCAAAGAACTAGCAAGTGTCGTTACTAGCAAGTGTCATTACTAGCAAGAGTCGTTACTCACTGGTCAGTGCCTTAGGCACAATAAGACAACATGACAGCCCTTTTTTCATAGGTACACAGCAAAAACAAGAAAAAGATTTCAGAGCACCATAGTGATAAAAGTATGAAAAATCACACCTAGTGATAAATACACATCACATACAATGTCTTACCAAACACATCATGACAGTTGCTAAAGCACATTGTGCATCCACATTTCAATAACCATTTCGTATTCCAAAAAAGATACTAAGGTTGCATGATAAAAAAAATTACAATCCTTACAAACTTTCAGCACTTTTCATGTATCTGTGTAATATAAAGGAACAATTTTCTCAGACAGAATGCACCTCTATCAAATACATATGTTTTCCCCAATTGATGTCTACATGTCCTGTAGATGCTTCTTCACATTTTACCTTGTTCCTTTCCCACTGACCATAATGGAATTTACGATGCATGTGTACAGAGTACAGGGAATCTCCTCGTACTTACCTGTCCTAACAAATGCCTTAATCCTACGTGGCATCGAATAATGCCTTCTACAAAAAGAATTCCCTCGCCCCCCCCCCTCCTCCCTCCCACCAATTTTAAGTGCATGTGGTTAGCCATGTGTCCAGTCTCGATAAGGCATCAAAAGTAGATGTGCTGACCTCTTTACAGTAATCTGCTACTGGTCTACTTTTCAACTAAAATAAGTGTATTACCTACAAAGTAAGTGTACAGATCTTTCCGTTTTCTGTAAAAGCAGAGAGTTCATACCCGATTCATCTGCATTTTTGGAAAAAACTTCATGCTTCCCCCACCCCCACCCCCTATTTTTCTTCTTTTCAAAAATATTTCTGGGCTGGTAGGACCCACTATTTTTCCAACATATTGGCATCTTTTCTTTCAAAGATTCAAACACAGCAGGATGTGATTTCATGCGCGAAAGTTAGAAAGAGTTGTCCCTCTTGGGTCAAAGCACACCAAGAGAGAAAACAATGCAAGTGCAATAGCCGTCTAGGAACTTCGTCTCTAGATTTTTGTTTCAATTGCTTTTCTCAAGTTTGTCGTATTCATCATATTTTCGCCAAATATCTGTACAAACTACCGCAAAAATCGTACAGGGAGACATGTCTAGCCTCTCTTGAATTATTGATATGTCACTTCCCTAGCAAGAATATACATCAGTATTTTCATGAACCATGTAAACAGAATACACTGAAATCGTACAGCAAAACAGTCTGTGAATGTATGTATCACACTCACCTCGCTCTCAATGAAGAACTGTACCAAGTCACGAATCAAAGGGTGTGTTGGGGCTGCGTTTCTTGCCCTTGGCAGTTTTCAGGTTCTTGTGGCCTCGTCGTCGCGCTGAAACAGTTTGGTGTTGAGGAACTCCCCTGCTGCCTGCGCCACCTGGCGGTGCGAAGAGTACACCAGCTCGTAAACATTCTCACAGTCCTTTTGTCCGACAGGACCTGATCGCTGTTCCTGAAACAGGTGTACCTCTCAGTGCTCCTTCATGCATATTACCCAGTGCTAGTCTGGACAGGCTAACTAGTCACAGCTTGCAAAGAGGAGGTTGACATGGTGGTGTGTTACTGATGATGAAAGGCCTTTTTTTTTTTTTTGAAAAAAGCCATTCAAGCCAGACCACTGGAAAAGCTTGCAACCAAATCTGAACCCATGCAGCCACAGTCTGAGTGATGCACTGCACAGCAGAAGAGCACTTGAAACACACCAAGAGACCTGGGAAACTTTCACTGTGACTGCAGAATGATTATGAAAAAAGAAAAAAAATGATAATTTGTTGTGCAAGAAGAAGATAAACTGTCTAAAAACACCTCAGAAAAATGTCAACACAAAGTTTTCCCTTTGTGGTGCAGCTGAGGGTCTGTGTGGGAGCAGAGGTCTCTTTTCTCTGGCAGCGAGGAAAGAGAGGGGGTGGGGGGGAGGTGGGGGGGGAAGCTTCAGGGGCATCTGTGTAGTGGCAAAGTCTAAGAAAAAAACAAAATTGTCACCATCCAGGCCAACTCACAGAACATGTAGCTTAGGAAATGAAATCCACTCTCTGAATTGGGACAAAGAATGCAAAGAGAGGACCTACTTGAGGATGCTGATGACCAGTTTGATGGCTTGCACGGCCACATCGTATTCCTTGTCCAATGTCATCTCCACAATGCGATCCTGAATACACAACACATCTTGTACACATTAACATAACAAGTCATTTACATACACATTTCTATCCTCACAAGATCCTTGTCATCAAAGTTCAAAAGCGAAAGCAAACTTTTTTTCTTTAATCAATCATGACTCCACCCTTTCAAACATCATGTATCTCCAATGATGCCATATAGTAATATGACACTGTCTTAACATGATCAAGTGTGGTTCTACCGTAATCAAATGTTTTGAGTGTTTGCCTGCAGGTCTGACAGACAGTGGTCAGTTTTAACCACTCCTGGGTATTTTTTTTTGTGTGTGTGTGTGTGTGTGTGTGTGTGTGTGTGTGTGAGTGTGAGTGTGTGTGTGTGTGTGAGCAAAGAATCCTCTCTGTTCACCAGGCAGTAAATGGGAACTTGATTCAGTTCAGGGAAGGCTAAAGGCAGTGGAAGGGGTGGGATGGGCTCCACCTTCCATCATGCCTATGTCCTACATACAGTGAACCTTTGACAGTTCATCTCCCTACGGCCAACCTACAGCTATGGAAACTTAAAAGCTGTTTGTAACCATTAAACCAGTCTGATGCCTGTGTTCAAATATTCTCAGTTTTGTGTACTTTCAGAGGGCATTTCATGTTCCCTTGAGAACACTTAACGTTACTATCCAATCAGACCAACGCCATCAGAACTGCAGTCTGTTATAGAAGATATCATGTCCATGGACAACAGTGAGAAGGCTACTTTCATACACTCCCAGAGACAGTTCTGAGAAAATTGTGTCCACCTTTTAAGTGCAATGAGACTTTCAAGAAACAGCTGACTTGAAACGTGTTGTCTGTTGCAGCAACTTAAACTACTGTCTTCTGTGTTGAATCAAAAAAGATGTCCAATGCAATCTGTCAAACGGCTGTCTTTCAATGATATATTGTATATAAGGTGAAAAATAGTAGTTTCAGGATCAGCACCTGTCCAGATCCCTAATATGATCATGGACATCACCTGATCCTGGGTCTGGTATGCGATGACCCCAAGCTGACTGTAGATTGGGAGTGGACAATCATAATGACTGTCCCAAAACAGCATCATTCAGGTTCTGATGTTCCCTGACCAATGTCAGCTTCTTGTTAATCTGCCTGCTCCTAGGCGGCTCCATGGTCCACTGTCATGCTAACTACACTGTCATCATCACAGCTGCTGACTGTTCTCAGTCATGCTTGATATAACTGGTGAAAAAAACAGAATGCAAATGGACACCACAGAAAGTAAAACAACCCCACTGAATTTCCATGTATCAACAATTAACTCTTTTGAAATAACCGAAAAACCCAACTGATCCACTGATGGCAATGATTGGATTGGTAGCTGATGAAATAATGATCAATGGGTTGAAAGGGACAGACAGGTACATGAAAGTTTTTACTCAGGGCGTCTTGTAAAACACATTTGTTAGTCCCTTTTCCTGCTACTGGACCTATTACCTTGAACCTGTTGGTGAAGAGTTCCAGTTTGCCGGACAGGTCCTGGGACTCGTGCAGTGGGGCCAGGGTCTTCAGACAGCAGTTCCTCACATCCCCCACCTGTGACATCATCACAAACTGCAGTCTGTGCCCACAAGGCCACACTCACATTCTGCTGATCTAATGTGTTTGGGCCACATGCATACATGCCCATAGTAAAAATACCTTTGAGCTTTCAGCTATGGAGTTGACAAGAGTTTAAAAACCAAGTATGATGTCAGCTTGTTATTGTCTGGAAACCATCTCAAAGGACTGCCGATTCAGCTCAGCAAACATAAAGATGGCAGGAGGGGGATGGGCTCCATCTTCCATCTTCCTAGACACAATGAATCTCTGACAGTTCTGACAAGTTGGGGCTTCAGGCTATGGGACTCCATGTCTTAACTTCCTGTTGAAACGTTGCAAAGACTGCTATCCTGTTAAGCTTTGAACACACAAAAATATAGCAAGCATTGGTCAGTTTGTTCAAATAACTATAGATTATTTGTGGATGGCTTGTGAAGAAAATGAGCAGTCCTGCATGCAAGGCATTGTTCTTATAACAATGTTTTGGACTGCGATGTCTGTTACTGATCAGGTGGTTTTAACAGAAATTACAGGTGTGGACAATAAAGATGAGAGAGAAAAGTGCATGACTTATGCAGTTGGCTATAAACCGAGACATACAAAAGGTTAAAAACACGAAGTATGCTCTAAACTGACCTGTATGCAACTTACTTAAAGCAAAAGAGTACTAGTGCAAATCACAGGTCTCACAAGCATTCAGAAAAGACGACACTAACTTTCAAAGGTACCTTGTGTAAACTAAACATAGCAGTCTTGGACGATCTAGTGAGGAAGGTGTTAAAAAGACTTTTATTCCAAGGTTCCCAGTTTGATTCTTTGCTTAAAGCAGGCAGGCGGGAAAAAAACTTCCTCTTCGGAGTTAACATCTAGTCCCCACCTCGTCCTTCAGATGAAAACTTTATACCAGGGTCAAATGCATAAACATATGCATTGAAGAGCTTGCATGCACATTAACTCCCATTCCATCTTTGGGAGAAGAGTATGCTATTCTGTGCTGGTGGGATGTATGACATAAAAACAAAACATGCACACTGGTGTCATGTTCGATCATCTGACCTGAAGACTGAATATGGCCGCCTTAAAGATGATATCAAAAATTGTCACATACAGAAAAATCTCACCACAGGTGAACCACGGGAGTTCTAGCTGGGGACAAGAAAGAAGCTGGACAAAGTGTGGAAGAGATTAACTAATAACTACCATGGCATATTCACCATGTCACTGAGCTACTAGCCAGCATACCTGAAGCAGCTGCTCTCCAGTCAATATTAACTAATAACTACCATGGCATATTCAGCACGTCACAGAGCTACTAGCTAGCATACTTAAAGCAGCTGCCACCCAGTCAACCTGCATGAGGTCTGTGAACAACCCAAGACAATGACTACATCCTAACTGTAGGCTCACCTTGTCATACAGTGTCCAGCCCACATACTTGAGGTAGCTGTCATCCAGGAACATGTTGGGGTACTTCTTCATCCACACCCCTATCTCTGCCATGCAGATGGACCGGATCTCAGGCTGGGTGTCTCTGGGGAAAAAAACAACAGTTCGAGTTCAACAGGCTTCCTAATGGCCACACTGCCAAAAAAAAAAAAAAAAAACGAAAAAAGGGAAGATGAAACGACAAGGTCACAAACACCCAGAATGTACTGGTCCGTAACCTGTTGTCAAACCACAGGGCCCACCTTAGCGAGCCCCCTACACATTTCCGAACAGCTCTGTTTATGCAAATATCTTAGCACTGTTAGGCGTCTGGATATTTCTTTAAAAAAACACACACACACACACACACACACAACAGTTTCACAAAAAGTTTATCATGTGTTTTGAAGGCCTGCTACCTTTACTTGTATCTTTTGCAACTCCTCAGTCAAGCTTTGGATCAGAACAGGCACCAATGAATTGGACCAACCACAGTGCAGCCTCTCATACAGTAAGCTGCTAAACAATGCCCTGATACCGATAGCTCCATGTTTATTGCCAGGAGTGAGCTGCTAAAGAACAAACCTTGGGGTGGCTGTGTACATGTATATGGGGTGTTCTGTGGGTCTGTCGGGAACAAATGACATGATAGTAATGCCACCAACCGACAGAAGAAAAGAAACAACAAAACACCTCAAAGTACCAATGATTATGTTAACCGACACAGTTACTCACACATGTTCACAAAAATCAGTTTCAGTGAATTTTTTTTAATGACCTTGAAAATGTGAAAAAAAAAAAAAAAGGTCTTCATAGTGAGGGGGTCTTCACAGGGAGGAAGACTGACTGTTGTGTTCCTCTTTCTGATATCAATGATCCATTACCTTTTTCTGTTGCACAGATCTTCATACTGACTTTCCCCCCCTTAGCATGCATATTTTCAGAGCATCTGGCAATCTCCCAATCTAAACTAAAATCTGGAAGTTTTGTGATACTCACTGTCATGTGTGTTTTCCCTACACCAACACTTGCTGTCATCTTGATTGCTGCTTCTCCTTTTTGCCTTCCAGTTGCAACTTTCAATGCTATTTTTCAAGACACTCAAGAGATGCCTCTACAGCAATGATTGCAGTACAAAAGATCACAATTGAGCAATAATCAAACTGTCAAAGTTCGTCCTCTAGTCTCAAACATGCTGTCACAACATTGAACTGATTTCAATTCACATGTTAGTGTTCTGATCTTATTAAAATGTGACAATCACATCAAAGCACAAAGAAAAAACCCTGAGTGAATTATGTTAAGATTACACCACAGAAGGATCAAATGACAGGCTGTATATGATAAAAGAATAATTCTTTTTTTTTGCCTGACAAGATCACAATCAGCAGGAAAACGAGCATGCCCATAGTGACAGTCAAAAGTAAGGGAGATTTCAAGCAAAGAATTGAGCTGTTATGAGACTGCAAAAGAAAGTTATTACAGACTGTGGGTAGTAATTTCTCGACAGAATAGGAAGAGGTCTTCCTGGAAAATTGTAAATAATATCTCACACAGTGAGAGAAATGATCCCTCTAAGAATGTCTGTTGGTTGTAAAGAGGAAGTCGTTATACTGACTGACAGACAACAGAGGTTCACTGTGCATAAAAATTACAGATTTTTTATTTCTTCTCAGTCGCTCCCATCTTCCCCCTCTTTCAATCTAACACTTACACCTGCCTGTGCACATGTTATGGA
Organism: Conus betulinus; assembly: GCA_016801955.1. NCBI lineage: Eukaryota > Metazoa > Mollusca > Gastropoda > Neogastropoda > Conidae > Conus > Conus betulinus. Next base: position 312,988 of record JADBJO010001901.1, on the reverse strand, counting down.
GGGAGGTTACTGACCTGTAGCGATGAACGAAGACACCTTGAAGATGTAGGTGAGCATATTGCGGATCTCTGCCTGGTTCTCCTCCAGCTGTTCCAAACAAACAAATGTTTCACAGTGACCATCCTGAGCTTCACAGAGTGGGGCAATGATGTGGGTGTCTTTGGAGGTGAGATGGAGTTAGCTCTGTAATTGGATTTTTTTGAGTGTGGGTAACATTTCAACAACAATCAAGTGTGAAATGAAATTTGGAAATTCTGTTCTCTTTTCTATAATCACATACACACACAAAAAATTCCCTCTACGTCATACCAAATATTGTATCAAAATATAGAAGTTGATGTAGTCTGCTGAACCTGTGTCTGTTTACGAGTTGTCTTGTTCACAGCTAACTGCTGTGATCACTTCTCTCTTTCTAGTTAAGGCCAAATACACTGGAGATTAACTCTCTTGACAAGCGTGCGCCCGCTAGTGCCCAACCGGAAATCACACTGCCAAAAGGCTGAGCGCCTTGCCAGTGCCTGGTAAAACATGTGGCAACAATGGGCGCTGCCATGTTTCTCGTAGGAATGGAAGTCTCGCGAGAATGTGACTTCCTTCTTCCTGTAGCCATTCACTTCCGTTTGCAAAAAAACGTGAGTTGATATGTGCCATAGTTCTCCAGTTATGATATTTTAAAGTTATGTGGTCGAATTACTGTTTTTCACCGTGGCTAACCTTGATTTCTGCCGTTCTATAATGAGATTTAGTGATGAAGATACTGTGATTTGTAGGATTTATGGCATAAGACTTAGTGAAAGTGCTGGGTGATGAAGCTTACAGTGACCTAGATTTCGACTGGGATGAGGTTCCAGATATGACAGACAACGATTCGGAAGAAAGTTCTGAAGAAGAAGATTTTTTTTTCCCCCGAGTAAAGGCTCATGTGACATTCTTCAAACTTATGATTTAACAACATATACATTTGTAGGAATTTTTTTAAATTATTTCCATTTCATTATTTCCTTTCCTCTCTTTGAAATTAATTTTTAAATTGGGGTAACCATGTTCAAATTATGGAGTTACTTATCTTGCCATAGGTTTTCGGCGTAACTAAGCTCAGGTAAGTGCATAGTGAAAAGGGTTAAGCATATGTAAGTGCACATGAGCCCACATTATCAATTCAGGGATGCTCAGACAACTAAACTGTGCGCAAAAGTGTTAAGTGGACAGTCGACTATCAACGTCACTCATGGTTTCCACTCAAAAGGGAAAGTGAAGCAGTTTTACCACGGCAGCTGATTCAGCAAACACAGCTGTCCTCAAAAAGTGGCTCTTAACACTTCACACTTTCCAAATACCTCATATGAAATGTAGACCACCTTTGAGCAGCTGAACTGGGCGGGTTGGTACTTCAATGAAGTGTGGGGCAGGAATGGGGCAATGGCAGTTCAAAGATTAAGTAACAAAATGTATGGATACAAAAAGTAAAATACACCCTTTTCCCACTGAAAGAGCAAAAAAAAAAAGACCCCATTAAAGACAAAAAAAGATACAAGCAGGTAACCAAAGAAAAGCCAAACAACTACAAAAGCAGACACAATGCCCAATCCAGGTGTACTGATATACAAGTCCTGCACCGACCTCCTGTCTTTTGGTCATGAGCAGTTCCAGACGGTCACTGGCCCGCTTGTTCTGCTGCTTGGCACGTTCCGCCTCATACTGCCGCTGTGTGTTGTCCAGGTTGATGCTCAGGTTCAAGGCCACGTCCACCAGCGCGGTCATCAGCTTCATGGCTGACAACACACACACAACATACGGGATCAAGGTCATCTCAACACTTCCCTGATGTCTATCACTAAGCATGAGCCCTCCTGCCATCTATCCCAGCCTTACTGATTTAACACAAATGTCCACCAGTCCATGGCCAAAGATGAAGAAAACAGCTTTCCTGTTAAATCACTAGCCATACCATTAAGGAATCTGTTGACTAATAATGTCGGCAACAAAGCCCAACTTCTGACAAATCGTTTTGTTTTGTTTTTTTTACCTGTCTTCTGCTTATTCTGACTTTTTTTTTTTTTTAACTCAACTTCTGTTAAATCTGACGGACTTTTTTTTTTTTTTTTTTGGAACTCATCTACTGTTTAATCAAACCGACTTTTTTTTTTAAAAGCCTGTCTACTGTTTATGTCGGCAACAAAGCCTCACCCATGACCTGACATTTGAATACGGCAATCATGTCTGCACCTGAGATTCATTCGACAGAAAAGGGCAAATACTGTCACCCACCAGACACTAGTTTTGCCTTACCTGCTAGAGTGCTGGTGTGCCTGAAGGCCCGCACCTGGGAGTCCGTCAGCCCGGTGAGGAGAGAGATGACGTTGTCCATCATGTACTGGTCATAGATGATGCTGTACTGGCACTGCCGCACCAACACTTGCACAAATTCACAGAAGTTTGAACGGAACTTCTTCCACATCGGCCCGCTCATAATCAGGGGGTAGTCTCCACTTTCCTGCCAACCGACGAGGGTTTGACATTAGTCTGTTGGTTTTTTGGTCACAATCTGGCCAACTCCTTGATATATGAATGAGTCAGTAAATGACTGACCAAAAAGGTGGCATGCGTTGTGTGTGTGTGTGTGTGTGTGTGTGTGTGTGTGTGTGTAAACACGCATGTGCATGCACATGCATGCCCTTGTTTGTGCCTATTGACTTTTCCATCCACCCTCACATCAACCCATCTCCACATTTTTCTCGGTCACACAATGATCATTATTTTTTGGACTCAGGGATACAAAATCACTCTGGTTGAAAAGCAGAAAATGCACCCAAGCTCAACAGTGAAGACAATGCAAGCACATAACAGATCACTACATTTAAATGATGGGCAAGCAGCGTGGGAATGGGGATGAATATATATATTACCTTACAACTACAACAGAACACCAAAGGACAGCAATGCTTGTGAACTTCTATTCCTTCACACTCTAAAGTAATGGTCACCGTCAATCTCAATGCAAAGAAGCGTGTTTTTATATTTTCTTTAAAGCTGTTCTGGAGGTTTTTCTTTTTCTTTTTTTCTAATAGCCCATTTAAATGTTTCCACATAGTATTCACACCCTGTTTTTCATTGCACTTCTCTCCACAATTCTCCACACACACACACCCCATCCCCCACACTCACCAACCTTTTCCTCCACATTCTAAAAAAAAAATTGCCCCTCTACTCCCCTCCCCTCTCTTCCCCAGGGACCAACCTCGTCAAAACTCTTCTGTCATTTTGCGGATGATCTCGGCGTGCTCCATGTTGGCATACATGTAGGGCGTGATCTGTCCCCGACAGCCCGAGCACTGGATGAAGAACTGGATGATGAGCTCCAGCAAAGCGGCATTGCGGTCCACCTTGTAGCCCTCGATCCAATCGTCCACCACCGCCTGCCACCAAATCACTTACATTACAGCAGCTATGACAACCACTCAGACAATCTCATGATAGACAGCTTTTACCTCAACCTCATGTGGAGAAATTTTCATGTCTACGCTCTGGATCTGTAAAGTTTCGACAGACAATGGCTCCAAATGGCTGGCGACACCATCTCTGGGCAGACTGAAAACAATACTGGCAGTCTAGTATGTCAGACTTTATTCAATGTGATTTTGCTGTTTTGTTTAAAAATAGCACTGTGGCATGTGAACCTTCACCCATCATTAAATTTAAAAAGAAAACAGGCATTTTCAATAAAGTTTGAGAAAAAAAAAAAAAGAATGTGTGGCTGCAAGTAATATACAGCATACACTCAGTTACTGATCAAACAAAAATCACATAAACAAAAATGGGGAGTTTGTATTATACTCCCTGTTTGGCTAAGTATACTTACCATGTCAGACCATAGCATTAAACGCTGTCAGTCAGCTCTGTCAGGCCGAAGTTTTGTGGCAAATGCAGTCATAAGATAGTCACGTGACGCCCACCCTACTTCCGCCTACGGAAGATGCCGAAGATTGTGTACTGTCCCGTCATTCAACGAGGCCTGCGCGCAAGGCAACCCCAGGGAACCTTGGCGCTAGCGGGGAAGGTAGGGCGGGCATTAGAGTCTGACATGGTAAGTATACTTAGTCAAACAGGGAGTATAAATACAATTTTGGCGTCGTATACTATACCATGTCAGACCATAGCAGAATTTAAAGGAATAGGAGGAGGGCTGAGCACCCTAATGGTTCCTGGGTTAACTGTTATGGCTGCATTGGCCGCCACAAATGAAACCCCTTTAGAACCATCAGCCCTGGTCATGCGGATGTCCCTTAGATAAAAGTTTATGAAAGGGTTCTCCGAACGCCAGTAGGCTGCCTCCAGGAGATGGCGCACGGGGGACAGAGTGCTGGAACGCTGTGGACGTGGCCAGCACTCTGACCTCGTGGGCTCGAGGGGAAAGGGCTGGGAGGTCTTTGTGGGCCTGGGCATAGGCAGATTTGATAGTATTGGATAGCCACCTAGAAATCGAGCCCGCCGAGATGTCTTTTCTTGCTGTGGGGGGTAGATGGAAATAAGGAGGCTTCTCTGAGAGGAACGCCTGGGGCGGGAACGCTCCCAGTAGTATCTGAGGCACCTAGAGGGACACAGGTCCATGTCCCCGCCGCCTTCGCTGCCTAAGATATCCGCTAGGGAGCGGATAACCAGGGAAGGAGAGGACGTGCCTGGTTCCTGGTTCTTCGCTAAGAACCGGCAGGAACTTAAGCGAGACCGAGCCGTCTCTGTGAAAGGCGATGTCCCGAGGGTCACCACTGAGGGCATGAATCCCACTTCTTCTCTCCTGGCTGAGGCCAGGGAGAGAAGGAAGGTGGTCTTGAAGGAGAGAATGTCAAAGGGAATAGCGCGGAGGGGCTCGAAAGGGGGTTTTGAGGAAGTCAAGAACCAGAAAGAGGTCCCACATGGGAGCGCGCCTAGGGGACTGAGCTTCCCGTAGGGCCACCCCCCGAGAGATAGTTGTCTGAGAAGTCATTGTCGAATGATGGGCCGCCCCAACTGACGGATGGTGGTGCATATGGGCGATCTGTAGCCCCGAATGGAACTAGCAGAGGGCTTTCGAGAGGAGGACGAAAGATGGGATAGGAAATTACCTATCTGGACGTTGGAGGGGAGGAGGTAGGGGACCGAGTTAGCCCCATGTGACCCATCTCTCCCATCGGTAATTGTAGAGGGACTCGGTGCTGGTCCTACGCGAGGCCCAAGGCCAAGTCCCGTAATCACTGCGATGCCCCCGCTTCTGTCAGGGTATCTAGGACAGACCGAGGTCTGTCCGTGGGGGAGGCGGGGACCGGTGGTCACAATTTGGTTGGCATATCAGCCAAGCGTGTAGGCGAAGCATCTGGGGGGTGGAGTGAGGGAGGCCCGAGCGAGGTTGTCTGAGCAAGTCCCACCGAGGGGCTAGCTGGAGAGGGGAACGTGAGTTAGGGACCTGAGGTCTGGGAACCACAACTGGGCCGGCCACCACGGGGTTATAAGGATGAGTTTGGGTCTCTCCAGCCTGGCCTTCCTGATCACTTGTGAAGTATTGGGAAGGGGGAAAGGTGTACGCGATGAGTCCCGTCCAGGGGAGGGAGAGCGCATCGACTGCGTACGCTCGGAGATCCAGGACGGGAGAGACATACATGGGAAGGCGATGGTTGAAGCGGGTCGCCAAGAGGTCGACCATGGGCTTGAACCAGTGCTCCCATACTGTGGTTAGCGTCAGCTTGTTCAGGGTCCACTCTGTGTGCAGAAGGATCCCTGAGCGGCTGAGAGAGTCTGCCAGGATGTTGCGTGTCCCTGCTGTATGTCTCGCACGGAGGGTGGTTCCCCGTGCGTGGCACCAGCGAAGGAGGGCCTCTGTCCGTAGGAGAGGCCGATGGAATGAGCCCCCCCCCCCTTGTTGATGTAATGGGCTACCAACGTGTAGTCCGTGAGGAGGAGAACCAGTTGGGCGAGATTAGGTGTTGGAAGTGGAGGAAGGCCAGCCTGACCGTTTCCAATTCTAATATCTTGATGTGGAGGCGTGCCATCTGTGCGTCCCACACCCCCGAGGCATGACTGTCCCCCAAGTGGGCCCCCCAGCCCGAGAGTTGGAGGCGTCCGTGTACAGTTTGAGGGACTGAGTTGGGAGAGAGATTGGAACGCCGGTGGTCAAAGTGGACGGATTGAGCCATTCGTCCGTGGCGCCAGAGAACCAGTGGCCGTGGGGAATGGTCAGGGCCCAGCGGTCCGAGGTCTAGGACCGCCGACGACGGAACTCCCTCTGCAGCTGGGGTTTGGGGACCCGGCCTAGCGGATGAGGGCTGAAAGGGACTTCATCCCTAAGAGGCGAAAGAAGAGGTCCACTATCCCAGCGGACCTCTCTGGGGTCGGGGCGACCTTCATGGCAATCGTGTCGAAACTCATGCCCAGGAAAGAGAACCTCTGACTGGGGATGAGTTCGCATCTGAGGGGTTGGTTACAAAACCCAGGGTGGAACAGAGCCTGAGGAGGCGCGTGGTGTGGGCTCAGCACTGAGCCGGGAGGAGGCCAGGACAAGCCAGTCGTCGAGGTACACCAGGAGGCGCATGTCCTCCTGTCTGGCTAGGGCGGCCATCTCCTTGACAACCTTCGTGAAGAGGAAAGGGTGCCAGGGAGAGACCAAAGGGGAGAGAGCTTTGAACCGGAAACACCCGACCCTGCCAGACGAACCGGAGGTAACGTCTGTGAGCCGGGTAAAGGAGGATCTGGAAGTACGCATCCTTCAGATCATGGAGGTGGCCCAATCTAGGTGGTGGATGGAGTCCCTGATCTGGGAGGGCGGGGGGGGAGAGGTCGAGGATGGGCCTCCATCTCCCCGAGGGTTTGGGGGATCACGAACAGGTGGGAGTAAAACCCGGGGTTGGGCCTGGTGGGGGCGGGTTGTACCTGTCCGTGCCACCGCGGGTGTGTCCCTAGTCACTGGTCACTGTTGGCCGAACCGAAAAATGGAGTTGCTGCTGGCGAGGTTTCAATTTCGACCTCTGCGAATCTAGAGGGCGCTTAGCTGGCCCGGCGTTGGGAGATGGGGCTTGTCGGGGATACGGTGTGGGCCCGATGGACTGGGGTAAGACCAATAGGGGGGCTGGAAGGACGTGGCTGAGGCCGGGGGGCAAAGGACGCCGCCTGCATGCGTTCCTCGACCGAAAGGGACATATCCGAGGTGGAGTACTCGCCAAAGTGCGAGTGATCCTGGCCCGGGACACACCGAAGGGAAGCCTTGAGTGCCGGGGAGTGAAGAGCGTGAAAGCACCGCGTTTCTGGCTACTAGCAGGCAATAGAAGTGGCTTGTTGCTGCGCTGTCCGCCGCAGCCGACAAGTGATGCGATATCCTGTTGACTAGGTGTCGCATAAAGGGATCGCTGAATAAGCGAGATTCGTCCTCATGGTGTGGTTCGGAGGTATTGTCCGAAGGCACTGGGGACGGCGCGTCATCCCCAGGCCAGAGTACCTCCGCCCTCTGCAAGAGCATGGTAAGGTAGGCAGGCATGCCCTGCAATGATGTGTAAGATGCCCATCCGGGCTACTCGGTCCCAGTCCTTTAATGCTTTAAAGGAGATGGTGCCCGAAGTAGGGGGGGGGCCCGGTTTGGGCATCAGGCGACAATCAGACTGGGAGATGGCCCACTCCCTGGTCGCCGGATTGTCTGCAAAGAGGGAGGTCACTGGTGCTTCCTGCGGGTCCCGAGGAGGGAGCCGAAGGGGGTCGCATTGGGCGCCGGGGGGGGAAAGGTCTTGACCCGGCGGGGGGACGGCGTCTGCACCCCTGCGCGGATTGCCAGACTCTCCCACAGCGAAGTGAGTGAGGGACTGAGGAGCGACGAGCCTGAGTTTGCGTTGGGCTGGGGGCGGCCCGACAATGTCAGGGAAGGCCAAGAGGGATCGTTGTCCTCGACTCCAAGTCCGGTCGAAACCGGTCAATGGTGCGGATATCGTAAAGGGATGAGAAGAGGTCCTCATCGTCGTCGTCCTCGGGTGTGGGGGGAGTCGAATTCCTGGGAAGGTAGGTCCTCCTCAGGGGCATCTGCGCGGGTGCGTGAGGGTCCCGCCCTCGTTGGGTGGTGGCGGGGGGGGGGGGGGGGGGGGCGGGCCCCCTCGTGGCTCTGTGCTCGGCAGACGGGCTAGGGTGGGAGAGCCCGGACTGCCGATCGGACAGCGCCCGAGGTGGGAGACCAAGGTCGACCCAGGTCTGTGAGATTGGGTGCCACAAGCGACCATATAGCTGTTCCGGTTGGGAGTGGGTGTAAAGTCACTGTCTCTCTCGGGGGCATAGAGCCACTGGTCCGGGGAGATAAGCGGGCTGTGGCGGCCCAGGGTACTGTGCAGGGACTCCCCGGGGACCGGGGGTAACCTTGAGCAGCAGAGGGGGGGTAGTGTTCGACCATGGTATGTCGTCCCCCCCCCCCCGGAGTGCTCTGGGACCCAGGGGAATAGGGCCGGTTACCCGTGGTCCCGCTGGTAGATCCTCCCCCCGGAGGAACGGGACCGAGGACGTTGCCCAAAAAGGGGGGCCGAGTAGGTCGGACCCCCAGCGTCCTGAACCCCTAGGGGAACCTGCGACGGGCGAGCGGGGTAGATCGGCCGTCCTTGTGTATGTTCACAACCGGTGGAGGCACTTGGTGTTCCCATACGCCCAGAGTTATGGTCATGTGCATGGTCTTGCCATGACGTGGCCATAAAACTGCGTCCGGAGATAACGGGACGCTCCTCGTGCAGGGGTGTTGGCTGCACCTGTGCACGGTGGGGAAGAGCGTCGTGAGATGGCGAGTCCAGATGGGGGGGGGAGACGTGGACCCGCGCGTCTCATAAATGCGAGTGACGGGTGGAGGTTCCAGTCCAAAACCGTCACCCGTGCCTGTCCGCGCCTCGGCAAAGGTCCCCGGGGGCCGAGGGGGTCGCGTGACTGGCATAGTAAACGGATGTCTGACTATGCGCCGGAAAGCTAGAAGGCAGGGTGGCTGGAGGAGAAGCGGAATCCCGCTTGGATGCTAGACTTGAGTGGATCCCTTAAGGGGGGCCTTGCCTTGCCCTTTGATTTTCTGGGCAGGTGAACGATAAGCATTTGGAAATAGCAGCCAATTGCCTAGTAGCTTTCGAACGCAACGTCGTGCGTCCGGCGGTCGGGTAGAGGAGGGAAAGTCCCGCGTCCCCTTCGCGGGAAGGTCGTCTCCAACTACCGCGGCCGTCCGTTCTCCCGCGGGAAGAACGGTCTGCTCGGAGTTGGAACCAACTCGTTGGTCCTCCGGGAAAGCGAGCGAACTCTGAACGTCAGAGCTGCTCGGCCCAACCGAGTCCTTCACCATTTTGGGCAATGGCGCCGAGCAAAAACCGGAGCACACGATCGTTAACACGACGGTCGATCGAGGAGGGTATACAGGTCGATCGACCGTGCGCACACAATAGCAATATAACACAATGGAAATATAAAGTAAACAAGCTCGCACAGTGTCAGAAAACGCAGTAGCGATGAACGAAACCGTGCGTGAGCAACGGCAGTGGCGTGAACCAAAAGTGCTGAGTAACGCCACGTGTAAACAGCAATGCCGAAGGGCGATGCGATCACCCACGCACACGAAGCCGATCGAAAAATGCGGCAAATGAATGGGAGGGGTGTAAACAAGTGTAGGAAGCAAATTCCGAACGACAAACCACGTGTAATAGCGTGGGCTAGAAAGCTGGTGCGACAAGGAATGAAGACCGGCGCAAAACAAGATGGCGACGAAAACGACCCGCGATCGTCGCAGATGAGATAGGTGGAATCGTGGTACAAGTAACGGCGAGATAGAAATCGGAATTTAGGGGCGAAAAGGCCGTAAAGGCGAGTGTGAGAATGCAAGGCCGATGGACAAAGGGAGGCAGAGAAAAACGCGATGGACGTGGCGATGGAAAATGTTGATCAACCTCGAACCGGTTACGCAAATAGACAAGAACCGGGAGCACCACGATCGCGAGAAAATTTCAGTAAATAAGGTTAGAATGCTAGCCCATCCGATAACCTCACACGTCACAAGATATAAGCGGAAGCCACAGATAAATGAGTACAGAGTGCAAACACAGCAATCTTTACACAAAGGCAAAGTATAGGCGAGACAGAGCACAAGACTTATCTTGCTTGGGCGACAGGCCGAAGTTGAATGACGGACAGTACACAATCTTCGGCATCTTCCGTAGGCGGAAGTAGGGTGGGCGTCACGTGACTATCTTATGACTGCATGCATTCACAAAACTTCGGCCTGACAGAGCTGACTGACAGCCGTTTAAT
>JADBJO010001901.1:277500-301899 GCA_016801955.1 Conus betulinus | reverse complement strand
TGAGGCTTTCCCCTCCGACACGCAAGAGCGACACATACCTTCAGCGAGGCTTTCTTCGACACCAAGAGCGAACACAACCTTGCAGCGAGGCTTTCTCCCCACACAAAGACAAACCGATCTGCGCGAGGTCTTTGCCTGCTTGACCACCTCAAAAAGGCTGCCCTCAATCGATCCTCTCTCTCTTCCTGACCATCCCGCCTGCCGAGATGCCTCTCTCCTCCTCTTTAGCTGCGCCTTTCAGCAAGAAACACAAGCTGAGCAAAAGGGACATAAAGTTGTAAATGGTACGCCCATCTCGAACTAGACAAGTGCTACCTGTGGCCATCTCCCCCCACAACAACTCATGTTTAAAATCTACATCACTGCAATCAACACTCCACTAAGAACCAATGGTATGCAATCATTCTAATTACAGGCCAGAGAATAGGTTTCCTAGATTTCTGTGGAAATGGGCAGGAAAAAAAAAATTAACAAACAATTTTTTGTAATCACCAGCCCTGAACAATTTATATCACCAGCCACTCACAATTCAGCTTGATAAACATACCAACAACATTGTAAACCACCCACCCCCTCCCCCTCCACCCCCGCACTGCAACAGCTTGAAACAGAAATATTAAAAGCAGATGACGGCTGGGGGTTCGTAGGCCCACCTCAGGCCCCATGGCATGGATGGTGGCAGGGTCAAGGTGGCAGTGCCCCTTTTCGGAGGTCAAGGGGCCCCTGATCTGAAATTTTTCTACCACTTAGCTAAGTCAAATGTGTGCATTTTGGAGACACTTTTCCTCCTTTTTATTACCATTCAATCCACAAGAACCATCATTACAACCGACATCAATGAACTGACCTGTATGCATGCAGTGGAGTTCACTGAATTCAAGAAACCAAGAGGCAGCAATCTTTTCTGTTGACTATAATTTGTATTTTAACCACATCTGAAACTTTTGACGTCAGCTTGCAGTTTGAACTCAAGAAATAAAGGATGGTGACAAGAATTTTGCATCGTGGTATCGAGAGAAATTACCTGAATGGAAAACTAGATTCATTTTCACTTCAACAGAAAACTTGTGTGGTCTTGTTTTCTTCCCAGCATGAAGCTGAGCTTGCAACCCAGGCTGCAATCAAACATTTTTGACAATATGCCCAGTAACCATTGAAAAATTGGTGACAGAGCTTGAGTCTACACCAAAATATGCTGATGAATCAGGTTTTTGAAAGTAATACGTAAAAATGAAACTTGTTGAATGTTCAGACTCTGGCATCAATCCGCAGAGCTTCATTAGGCTCAATTGTGTCGTGACCCGAAGCAGCATTATACATTCTCTGAGCAAAATGACAAAGGAATGATCAGTTTGGAAAAGAAAATCTGGATTGGATGGAGTATCAGCATGACACCTTTTACAAAAACGACATTTTGTGATTTCAGGATCTCTGGACAAAAAGTCAGGTCGGTTTCTTAGCCATTCCTTGATGTTGTGGGTTTCATCCATGCCCCTGCCTTTCATAATACTTGTGTGAGCATATGATCACATGGGTTGCAAAGTAACCTATCCTTGGTGAATATGTGAGCAATGCTCACCATGATGAAAAAGTAACCTATTCCTTTGTGAATATGAGCAGATGCTCACCATGATGAATGCTCACCATGAGTGGAAAAAGTAACCTGTTCTTGTGTGAATTCTGAAGCAGATGTTCACTAAGAGTGAAAAAGTAACCGTATTCTTTGTGAATGTGAGCAATGTTCACTATGAGTGAAAAAGTAACCTATCTTTGTGAATGTGAGCAGATGCTCACCATGAGTGAAAAAGTAGCCCATTTTTTGTGAATAGGAGAGCCAGATTTTTCACATGGGTGAAAAGTAACCTATTCTTTGTGAACGTGAGAGCAATGTTCACAAGGTGAAAATGTGACTTGAGATCAAACTGGGCATCACTATAGGGAGGCTGAGGGAGGCTGAAGGAGAGAAGAGGGAGAGAGAGAGAGAAGCAATAAGGGGAGAGAGAGATAAGGAGAGAGGGTAGAGGAGAGATATAGAGAGAGAAACAGAGAGAAACAGAAGACAAAGAAGATAGATTTAGGTAACAGTCGAGTCTAGAGCTCTTATTCAAAACCCCCACTGGAAATCTGTCCTTTAAAACGACAGCTTCTATCCATCAAATATTATGTGGCAAAATATTTTAAAATTTCCACTTGTGTTTTCATCTGGCATCTCGGAACACTGAGGTTGTTTTTCCTATTAATTTTTCTTTCATCTTTGCCAGAAATGAAATACAACGGACAGACAATTTTGCTAAGGCAAGTGAGTATTAAAAATATGTGGCCTCTAAACTCAAGAAAAAGTTTTCCTTTTTTAATAAGGAAGGGGTAGAGGTGGAAATCTGTTTTGTGACACTGAAGGACAAATGTAACACGCAAACCATGGGGCAGGTTGGGTACTTACCGGTCCATCATCCCTCCTTTTTTCTTTTCTCTTCCTACATGCTTTGGAGTCTTCAAAATCACTATCAGAGTCATTCTCAGCTCTGAAAACAATGACCCAAAAAATTAGCTTTTATGAATATCAGGATTAAAAAAACACATTTTGAAATTCAAATTAAGGTGTGTTAAAACAAAGAAATCAAAATAGATTCAAGTGGGTTAACAAAGGGGATCAAGGGGGAAGGGGGAGTGGGGGGAAGAGGGGGGAGGGGAGGAGGCGATTGGTTGGTGAGGGAGGAGAGCTAGCACTAATCTATCATACTAAAACTGAAAAATGCAATGACTGCATATAAACACAATGATAAAATAATAAATGAAAAAGTGAGGCAGAATAAACTGATGACTGCAAACTGCAAGTGAAGGAGGGACAAAAGAATAAAATGTCATGAAAATTGCACATCTAGACCAATTCACTTGCCACCATAAAACCTTTAAGCTAACAACTCGCCTTGTCTGCATTTTCTACAACACCGACTCACCTGCTCGGGGTGACAACATTAAATTTCCATAGAGATTACTTGGGCAGACTTGAGCACCATTATGTTGGAAAACGTATGCAGCCATAATTTACAATATGTTTTGAAACCAGCCAGAAGTACTTTTTTCTCTCTCTTTCTCTTTTTTTTCACCTTGTAATGAGTGAGACTGTAAGAACATTACAGAGGACCATACATTCGACATGAATGTGGCCTAGGCATCACGAAATTGATGACTGAAATCAGTGCAGACTTTAGTACCTTTCGGTAACAATGACTTAGGTGACCACGATGGGAAAAGACTGAAAAAAGATGTGGTGAAACTGGCATCAACTTTTGGGATCCTTCTGCAGAGCTGCCATGACCTCAAATCCATGAAGTGAATCATTTTGATTTTTAACTGTAGTATTCCAAACTTAACCACGGCACTTGTATGCGGTATCACCATGGCAGTTATGACTGGGGAGGTGTTTTCTTTTTTCGAATCAATTTCTGTGGCATCATCAAGTCAGACTCTATAGGCTATACATACAGTAGTGCACACTTTCAATTTAGTTTCAATCACACTTCATTTTGCACAAAGCATGATGGCGGACTAAGATTTGAAGACAAAAATTTCACCACCCTTATCTGACCTACAAAAATATAAATGACAATGAAAAACCAATGCACATGGCAGCAAAACTGCGATTGCCTTCAAATACTTTTCTTCTGCTTTTTCCGCCCCTCCTCCTCACTGATGTTGGCCTTTTTTTCTTTTTTTTTTTTTTTTTTGGAGGGGGGGGGGGGGGGGGGATAAAATAAGCCTACAGTCTCTCAGGATCTAGTGTGTCCTCAGTTCTGTTAATTGTGCTGCTAAGTCTGTCAAGCCTTTCTTAATCTTTTACTTTTGCTTTTAGTAGCATTTTGTTAGAAAGTTTATCAGTGCAGCATAGTCGACAAAATCGTAACCTGCAAGTACAACACTGAAAGCAAAGGTTACACTTTGAAAGCTCTCCTTCAGAGTACAGAGTGACAATCACAAAGTTTGGTCATAAACATAAGCAAACACAGGTCTACATGTGTGCATCTAACCTCATCCACTTAATACAAAATTTGGTACAGTTTGTACTAGAGGTTTTCTCATCCACTTCATATTAAATTTGGTACAATTTGTACTCAAAAGTTTTCTTCTGACCGTTACTTTTTTCTTTGGCAAACAGCGCCCCATCTTGTGCGTGCCTCTAGTGCATCATACAATTAATTTTGGTACTTTGGTACAACAGTAAGACTTTGAAGAGCCTCATTCAACATATTAAGAACAATATTAACAACAATGAAATATATATAGTTAAAAACATCAGTAAAACAACACAGACATCCAAACAAATCAGTACATGTCTCATTCAGCATATTTAGAACAATATTAACAACAATGAAATATATCGTTTAAAAACATCAGTTAAACAACAAAGAAAGAGATACAAATAAATCTGTACATGTATGAGATAAAAAAGGAGAAGAAAAGAGAAAAAACATCTAGACAGCTAGAGTATACTAATGTATACTGGAGTATAACTGTAAAACGCATCAAACTCTTGCAGAGAAAACAAAGCATATGAAGAACATACGCGGCTATCTCTGAGGAGGGTTCCCCTTCTGCTGCCTGCTCAGCCAGAGCTGCAGCCTCTGCCCGCGGGGGGTGCGTCTTCGTGGGGCAGGCATTTTTTTTGCTGCTGTCGCACTTTCCACTTCACTGCGTCCTGTCCTAGAGGTGCAAAGCAGGAAGTTTTCAAGGTGTCTTTTGCAGACTTGTTTTTGTTGTCGTTAGACCGTATAAAAAAAAAATTGAAAAAAAAAAAGGCATCAAAAATAAAAACAAACAACTGTACAAAATAAGATCAAAATAACTCTGTGTGTGTGTGTGTGTGTGTGTGTGTGTGTGTGTGTGTGCATTGTATATCTTAAGACATCAACTTGTTAATACTTGCAAAGCACTCTGTAGTACACACTGTTCGGATGGATGGATTCTATTGAAACTGTCCTCATTATCATTATTTTACATTAAGTTAGTGTCCTTCCTTGAGCAAATCTGTCTGCTTGCTTTTGTGGTGTAACTTCAAAACTTGTCTGAAGAGTTATTGCTGGCACCAATCCTTCAAACACCTTGAAAAGAACTGAGATGCAGTACATTCCTACTGTCCCTACTGTGTTAGAAGTTCGGAAGACGGTAGACGGTTACAACGGCTAGGACACTTCTGACAGTACCATTGCTGGGCCCGGAGGTGGACACTGACAGAAAGAACAGTGCATCAGCTGCTGACCCTCTGACACGAGTGAACGGCTTGGACAGAGTGTGTCGCAGACTGGCCTAGAAGACAGTGACTAGACCAGACCTTACTTGGTAGCTCATGCCAGTGAAGGGCTTGGGACAGAATCCTGACGAAGCCCCCAAGCCAGAGTCTGGACTGACCATGTAAGGTAGAGTGTGTGTGTGTGTGAGTGCAGAAGTGTTGAGTATATAAACGAACTTCTCTTGAGTGTAGGGAAAACACTTTCAGTGCTGAGGGAATCTGTGCAGTATAATTTCCCTGTAGTATTACTGGTAAAGAATGCTGCACAGCACTTGAATCAAGCATCTAAATTAGCAAGCCAAACCATGTTTTCCTTTACCTTTTTTTTTCCCCCTTTCCTTTCTGTTCTTTTAACTTTCCCTTGTCCTTTCTGCAACGACCGAACAAATGTTCATTGACTCACAGATGTCAACACGGCGTTAAACAGTGTAAGGGACGTAACTCACGCCGCTTTATACTGATCTGGAAAAGTTCGGTTTCTGATGCTACCATTTTTTCACAGCTTTGATATTAGCATCTTGAGTTTTAAAAAAAAAAAAATCCACTAAACAAGTGCGCGTTTAATTTATTGTCTGACTTCACACATTAAATCATTGTCAGTACCTTGTCCACTCGGCAGGACCATGATCACTGACTGCAGAGCAGCCAGTGGTAGTGGCCGCCATTTGGCTTTAGAGCACGCACCGAAAACAATCGTACATGCCCAATTTATATGAAAGTAAAACACTTACGATTGCAGACTGCCACAAAACACAGATACACGTCCTCAGCTAGATGTAAAACCACTGAAATAATCCATCAATGCACTCACCGGCAAATTAATCGGTCTTGTTTTGCTTGGAAACGTTGAAATAAAATTGTTTATCGTTCCTGGCGGGAATACTCACTAGAAATAGTAAACAGGTCACGTGGTCTGCGCTTCCTGTATATTCACAGCAGAAAGCATGCCCAAGCCTAGAAACTCAGACGTAAAATCATCATACACGCACACGCGTGTGTATGTGCGTCTGTACATGTGAGCGGTCCCCTTTTAATAACAAGAACATTTTCAGTCATGCAAAAGTGTGTAGCCGTTAGTGTGTAGTAGTGGCACTCATTTAGCAACACGATTTCATTGAAGCATATCATGATTCTGGAACTCCTTGCCAGCAACATTGGCAATGCTTCCCACCTTATCCTTTAAAAGATTGATGCAAATAATTCTTAGCTGCACAAATGTAGAATTCGTGCAGATATGTGGAGATTCAGCAAATAATTCTTATTTGCACCAAATCATTACTTAGCAAATCCATACGCAACAAAAAAAAAAAAAAAGAAAGAAAGAAAAACCAAGCCCTCTTAGAAAACAAATTATAAACACATTATCTAAATACCTCGCTAACTTTCGTTCCCCTGCGCTATCGTTAATCGTTTTCCAACAAAAAAGCTTCATTACTGTGTTTAAAAAAGAAAACGCAGAATTGTATTTTGAACTACTGTCTTTTATATAAACGACTCACTTTAAACTGTACTTGCGATGCTTCCTTTTATCCAAATATTTCACCTCCTCTAATACAACAATTGAAATGATATGTATTCACACATTTTACTCGTCCAAATTAGAGATACAGTATAATGAAACTATTACTAATGAATAACAGGCTCAGAAAATGGTTATATATTTTTTCTATTCTGCCTATAGTTCAGATATGGGGATGTAGCTCAGTGGTAGAGCGTTCGCTGTGCATGTGAAAGGCCCCGGGTTCGATCCCCGGCATCTCCACTTTTTTTTTTTTTTTTTTTTTTTTCCTTCTGCCCTTTTTTTTTTCCCCCCCCCCCCCCCCCCCCCCCCCCCCTTCCCTTTCGGATCATAATGAAGCAAGGAAAAAAAAAAGTTAACATGTATATTTGTCACGCGTAAGCCGTACTTCTACACAGGCACACACTACTCAAACTTCATCCAATTCGGCACAAGTTCAACGCCCATCTTGCGCATGCGCCGAAATGGATGAAGATAAGTGATTGCTTGTTCATTTTCGTTGTCCTGAGTGAGTATCTTGCCTGAGGAAGACCTAAGAGGTCGAGACGCGTTAGTGTTTTTGCCTTGTGGTTCGTTTTCCCTACGTTTTTCGGCGGAGCCTTATAAATAAATCTTTAGAAATAATTATACAAGCACAAATCTGCCCTCCCTGTGTGATAGTCTCCACTGTGAACAGTGTGCACCTATAGCGTAAAGTGAAGGAGATACCAAAACCTTTCTTGATATTGGTTACATTGACATCAAAAAGGGCGGAAATATAATATAATCACTAATCAGCAAAATTCAGGCCCATGTTATTACGAAAAATATCAAAATCATCTTCGGTGTTTTACTGATGGTTCTTTTTAGATGATGGAAACGTTGGTGCAGCATTTGTTATTCCTTCGCTTAAAACTCCAAGATCGTTCTTTCTGGGAAGTTATTTATCTTATATCACACAGCTGAATTAGTATCTATTATGCTAGCAATGGAATTTTTAACAGATCTATCCAGTAAATATTGTTCAGATAGGGGGTTTTTGTGTGTTGTTGGTTTTGTTGTTGTTGTTGTTGTTGTTTTGTTTTTTTTAGATTCAAAATCATTCCTTACTTGCCTTTGATTCATCAAATCTGTCGACACGACCTGACCTTGTGTTTGAAATTAAGTATCTTTTATACTGGCTGGAGTCGAAAAGCGCTATTATAGAATTTTGCTGGATTCCTTCGGATACTGGTATACTTGGGAATGAAATTGGCTGATAGGGCTGCGAAAAAGGTGCTAAAAAGCAGCAGGATCATCTTCCGAGCTGAAAATAAACCATCAGTCGTAGAATGTTATCGTATCCTTGAATCAAGTGCACGGAAGAGAGTTCAAATAAATGTGTTGATATTTCATCCAAACAGTGGGAAGCTTTTCCAATAGAACTTGTTCTAAGAAAAATGTCTGATCATCCAGTTTTACTATTCCAGACAAATATATTCACTTATAATTCGATTAAAGCTAAATGCTTTAAAAACAAAAGTTTAGTAAAAATGCTAATTGTATTTGTGGTAAAGAAATAACATTGAGCCATATTTTATTTAATTGTCGCAAGTTAACTACTTTCTTACCAACATCATTAAAATCTATATTTTTTTTCTGAAAAAAAAAAAAAAACTGCAAGCTATATTTTCGGACCACTTTCTGCTGATCGACATTGCTGAACACTTATTTCATAGTCCGATTGGGTTTGTTTTTTTTTTTTTTTTGATGACCGATGAGTTAATGTCTCATAATTTGAATCTATCTTATCATGTACCACGGTTTACGTTTTATGTACCTCCTACACTTAAAAACTGCAAATGAAATAGATTTGATTCCTGTTTGAAATGAGAGCCTCTCAATCTTTCCAAAACAAGTGAAACGTACATAAAACATAAACTAAAAAATGACACGTCTCTCATGCCCATGATCTATACAGACAGAAAACGAATGCATCCATGTATGCGCGCGTGCATGCGCGCACACACAGACACGCGCGCGCGCGCGCGCGCGCGCACGCACACACGTACAGAGAGAGAGAGAGAGAGAGAGAGAGGATCCAGACGGGCCGATAGAAAAATTCCAACAGCACTCTATTGGTCCCTATATTCTTCTGAATACGCTGAACGCAAACCACACATCATACATACACCAGCAGCCTTTGTCTGCCTCGCCGTAGCATCATATCACCCACGACAACGATGTCTTATTGATTTGTGGGGAGAGCTCGCCTCAGAACTGTACACGTGTGATAACGCCAATAATCATTCGTAGCCACCTCAGCAATGAAAAAGACGCGTGGTACAAGGATGTCTTTCCAAAGAATTCCATCGTGTAGTGAAAAAATACTAAAATGCTGATTTTCAGGCAGTGCAAGAAGACTGAAGTGATTTGTTGTGTGTGGCAGGTTAGACAACCTTTTTCGTCTTCTGATGAGAAACAGGGCGTGGTTATATTTTGAAATCTGCAGCGCATTGTTTGCGGACGACCGTTAACTCGCTGGAAATTATTTGCGTTGTGGATGTTTCGTCTGGGACTGGAGAAAATAGAAGTAAACCATTGAAAATAACCAACATAGTTAGGAGGCATCGGGTTCTTTTTTTGTGCTTCAGTTACTGCGGAGGGCACAAAAGCGAAGCGGTAAGTACCTAAAATTAGTCTCAGCGGTGTGTGTGTGTGGGTGTGCGTGTGTGTGTGTGTGTGTGGTGTGTGTGTGTGTGTGTGTGTCCCGCTCTCTCTATGTACACGAATGTATATATATATATATATATATATAGATATATATATATATATATATATATATATATGTGTGTGTGTGTGTGTGTGTGTGTGTGTGTGTGTGTGTGTGTATACGAATGTGTGTGCGTGTGTGTGTGGTGTGTGTGTGTGTGTGTGTGTGTGTGTGTGTTTTGCGTGCTTACGTGTGAGTGTATGTGAACGCGCGCGTGTGTGCGTGAGTGTGCACGTGTAGCACGTGTGTGCGTGTATATGTTGCGTAATATACATGTGTGTACATATGTGTGTGCATGGGTACGCGCATGAGTTTGTGTGTATGTGTGTGTGCGTGTGTCTGTGCACACACGCGTCTCTCTCTCTCTCTCTCTCTGCTTGTAATCGTGCATACTCATGTGCGTATATGCGCGCTCGCTCGCGTGTGCGTGTGTCCTTGCATGTGTGTGTGTGTGTGTGTGTGTGTGTGTGTGTGTGTGTGTATGTGTTTGTGTATGCGTGTGTGTGTGTGTGTATGCGCGCGCGCGCGTGTGTGTAAGTGCGTGTGTGCGCGTGCGCGCGCGCACGTGTGTGTGTGGTGTGTGTGTGTGTGTGTGTGTGTGTGTGTGTGTGTGTGTGTGTGGCGTGTGTGCGTGCGTGCGTGTACATATGTGCACACGCGAGCCTGTGTGTGTGCGCGCGTGCGCGCGCGCGTGTGTGTGTGTGTGATCTCCTGACTCACCCCTGAAAAAAAAACGGTGAACTTTGCCTTTGGAGAAGAAAATCCGAAGTCAAACAGCGAGACGCCAACAGCAAAGAACCGAAAGGGCACGTCGAAAATTCCGGTGACCATCAGTAAAAGCCAACTCAGAGATTCCATCCTATAACCCTCAACCCTGTAAAGCCATCCACAAACGTCCACGCTCTTTGGATCAGTTGTTGCCGACATTTTGCTTCCTGGATCCGGATTCAAATCCGGCTCCGCACAACAAATCTTCAATTCCGTATTTATCTATACATTCAAACAGCCAGATTTTTTTTCATGAAGATCCACGCATCAGTTCTTCAGAAATTTGTTAAAAACAGGACAATACTCTAGAAATTGGGGGGGGGGGGGGGGGGGGGGGGGGGGGGGGGGGGGGGGGTGAGAGATCCCTCCTGATCCACCTTTTGATCAACCAAATAAGCAATGTCATTATTTTACAAAAAAGTAAGAAGAAAAGAATACAACAACAAAGAAACGAACTTATGATGACTCTTTTTTTAACTAAGAAATCAGCAATTTTTTTTTTCTTTTTTTTTTTTTGAGCTAGTGCTATGCCATAGTCGGAACGGACGCTGGAAAAGGTTGTCGCTTTTCGAGAAGGCGACGTACACAGATGCACTGGGTAACTCAACCACCGAGCCAGCCGTTGCAAATCACTGACAGGGTCTTTGTGCAGGGTGTCCTACGTTATAACAGTGTTGCCGCCCGTACTGTCACAGCCTGTGGGTCCGGGGCCGACTGTCACGGCGCAGAGCGCATGAGATAGAAAGAGAAATTGCCTCTTTACCGGTACAGGTAATGTGTGACGCCTCTCTCTCTCTCTCTCTCTCTCTCTCTCTCTCATGTAGTGCAGGAGGAGGAGAACGGGGTGATGGTGGGGGTGGGGGTGGGAGGAGGGTCAAAGCTAACCGTTGAATCGACAATAGCGTAAGGGGAAGGGAGAGGGGATGGGGGGGGGGGGGGGGGGGAGAGGTGTCAAAGGTAACCTTTGAATCGACAACGGCCGGTTTGTGAGCCGCTGTATTTATTGTCCTTTGACAGTAAGTATTTTGTGGAGTTTCTTCAGTGTTTGTATTCTGTTTGTTGACAGCTTGTGTAACACGCCGGCCTCCCCTCGACTGTTTCGATCGGTTTTTTAGGGTGGGTTTTCTTCCAGTCTGCTATCAATTTCAGTTTTGAAACGGGCAGAATTCAAAGCCGCCATACTTTTGACAGCGTTGACATAGGGGAACAGGACTGACGGTGTTATGACAGGTGTGGACTCCTCTTTCTTTTGTAGGTGGGCAGTTTGTTTGATCGGTGTTGTGACGTGTACTTTTAATCTTGGAACTCCGAAATGAGATATTTTCATGCAGACAAGATTGATGAGTGGCGGTCAGCCGGAAAAAAAATGAAAGGAACAAGAAAGAAACAAGAAGAAAAGAAAGAAAGAAAAATCAGGTGAAAAACTGACAGGCAGAGACCCCCCCAGTCAGTGATGTTGTTTTATATCAGCAGACAGTTATATGCAAAGTTTGGGTGGAAATTTTGATGACGTAGAAAAATGATCTGGCAGCCTTTAAAGACTCGTCTTCTGATCTGAAGCAAGAAACTAAGGGAGGTAAAGAATACTGCTGATACTTTAGAATCGTAAATCGAACTTTTGAAAGAAGTAAAAGGCTTTTGAAACAGAAGTTACAAAATCTGGAGGAAAAGACTGACGATTAGAAGTTCGTTTTGGAAGAAACAAGCTGATTATCAACGGAATTCAAACGGTTTAAAAAAAAAAAAAATAATAATAATTAAAAAAAAAAAAGACACGTGGCAAGACATCAATAGTTAGGAGGCAAAGTAAGGTAAGGCAATATTGCTTATTGCCCAGCCGACCGCAAAGGGCCATATCGGGGCTGTCACGCGCGTTGAACTCAACTCACAAGTCATATTAAGAAAAAAAAATCTTATTTACTCAAACATACCTCCTAAAAACATACCAGAAATTTTGTTAAAAAATCTTTCATCTGTAAAATCTGAGGTCAGATCAAAAATGTTCATTTCCTCTCAGAAACCCAAAGATCACATCAGGCGGGACATCTCTGAACGAGGTTTTCATGGAGTCTGCTGTAAAATATTCATGTCTCACATCATGTAAAGCCCCAACACTATAAACGAATACGTTTCACTGTGAGTGGTACATGACATGGAATGCACCACGGAGCTTCTTCACCTTTTAAAAGAGAAGACAAGGTGTAAAAGCAGTAGCCTGTATGCAAACGGCACAAGACTGTTTCTTCCTTAGGGCCGCCTCGGCAGCACGGCTAAAGACTCTTTCAGGTTTGGACGGATTATATACAGAAATCGGCAAGTGACATAATAACGGACAAATTAGAATTGTCAGATACAGTCTGTTTTGACAGAGCGCGTTGATTAAAACTAATTCTAAGTCGTCCATCGTTGCCAGATACCCTTTTCACAAAGAGAAAGAAAAACATTCTCGAAAAAAAAAAAAAAAAAAAAAAAAAACAAAGCGTGAGAGTAAAGGATCTGATATTTTCATCAGTGAGGATTTCTCCTAAAGTCCACCAGAGAGCAGGATAAGAAAGCCGCCATAGCTGTCTATCACCTGATGATCAAAGGAACCAAAAAATAAATATAAAAATAAATAAAATAAAAAAATAAATAAATAAAGAAGTAGGGTAACTCTTGCACCCATAAGAAACCCAACACAGAGTAACTTTTATTCAAGACTGGCACAGTCTTTTAAACTTGAATAAAGTCAGACAAATACAAAGACGAACAATCTAATAGTGGGGGGAAAACAAGCGCAGGCCAACAGCCCCTCCGTTATCACAGTAATGACTTGGCAAAGATTTGAACTGGGGGGGGGGGGGGGGGGGGGGGGGGGGGGGGGGGGGGGGGGGAAGATGAAGAAAAATGGAAATAAGTTTAAGGAGCAAAGTTTGTTCTTGACGCTGGCGAGAAACTGAAAGTGACCACCTAGGATTTTGGCCGGCGCAGCGAAACTAGGGTAACCCCTAGTAGCACAAGTCTTTTTTTTTTTTTCTTTCTTT
The DNA here is from genome assembly GCA_016801955.1 of Conus betulinus. Classification (NCBI taxonomy): domain Eukaryota; kingdom Metazoa; phylum Mollusca; class Gastropoda; order Neogastropoda; family Conidae; genus Conus; species Conus betulinus. Next base: position 288,571 of record JADBJO010001901.1, on the reverse strand, counting down.
AAGGAAGCAATTTAGAGAGACACCGGTGGCAGTGTGCTCATGGTTTGGCAACAGGCCAACCAGGCAAACTGTTTTTGTGACGGTGACTTCGTTTGTGCAAAAGGGAAGGGGTGGTGGGGGTGAAGTTATCGGCGGGTGACAGTCTAGCATGTGCGTGTCTTCAAACGAGCACTTGAAACACACCTGCAGAGAATGAAATGGTCCGATGTTGTGTTGAGGCTGCCAGTCTGTTGTCCAATGTTGTACACGTGTTTAGGACACAAGCGTGGAAGTCTCGTGACAGTTTGTCGAATGACGGAGCATTTGTGATGAAGAAAGCAAACGTTTGTTTGTTTGTTTGTTTTCTGTTCAACCATTGTTTTTTGATTCTTTGTAAGTGTGGTGTGATGAAGCATGATGACTATGTGAGGGATAAATTAAGGTTATGCGAAATGCTCAGTTGATGGTGTTGTTAAGTGTGTGAGTGAGGATAGTATGGATGATAATATAATAATATGCACATAGTGCAACGTTTTCAACGTTTTCACACACACACACACACACACACACACACACACACACACACACACACACACACAGATATATATATATATATATATATATATAAAAACGATGCACTATGTGCGTTATGACATGTGTCAGGTAGAGGGAGAGAGTATGCTGACTGTAGAACAATGGAAAGGATAGAGTGTCGTGATGACTTGACAGGGAGATGGACAGGGAGTAGTGATGACAGGACAGGAGGGGAGGGGGGAGGGGGGGGGGGAATAGGAGTGGTGATAACATGACAGGGATCGGAGAGGGAGTAATAATTATTGGACAAGTGAAATCGAAGAAGAGGAAAATCATAACCAGCTGGATGGGACTGGAACTAGGGGAGATGATTCGTTAAGCTGAACAAGTTTCTGTAAACATGGCTGCGTGTCTGTTCTTCATTTGAATGTGCGTAGCTTCTCTTTCAACACTTGGACAAGATCTTAATCTTGTTCACTACATTTCTTCGATCCATTTGGTGTGCCTTGTTGAAATTTTTCTCCAGAAGTTGGTTTTTTTTTTTTTTTTTTCCTTTTCTTTTGTAACATGCACTATTCATAGGACCAGCCGTTAAGCTGTCACAACATGGTAGACTGGTACACGGTCGAGAGGAATTGTTTGTTGTGCATGTAAATCGTTTGCTCCTCACAAGCTCGTATTTGTAATAATAGTGACTGCGGTATGTAATTTGTATTGGATTATGAATTCTATCATTATCATGAAAACATGTATATGTTTTCACACACACACACACACACACACACACACACACACACACACACACAGATATATCCCCTGAACCCCTCACTATACTGTTCCACCTATGACTTTGATAACGGTATTAACATATTTAACCAACCTTTTGTTGACAGACTGTATTTGTTTGATGAGGCTGGTATACTGCTGTGTGGCAATTTGAATGCAAGGAATTCCAGTCTGTAGGATTATGTATTTCAAATGCTTTTTATTATTATCACGGTGATGAAAATGTTAATTACACATACGTTTCTAATCCAAGATTTGCAGTGTGAATGATTTTTTATTAAACTTCAGTTTCTTTCTTTGAGTTTGCCTATGACTCTATGACTGAATGTCCTGGGCAGATTATAAGATAGTCTTCCTCTTTTGCTGTGATTTGATAATTAGTTATTATTACTTCCAACAGTATTATTTAAACAAGAGTAAACAATTACCCATTGTTGAGGACCGGAATAGCTCAGTGGTAGAGCGCCAGACTCGTAATCGTGGGGTTGCGGGTTCGAATCTCCGCCGGGCCGTTTCCTTACAGGGGGTTTTCCCTCGGACTTTACATTGGTTATGACTCCATTTTCCATACAGTCCTTCGAATGAGACTATAACCTAGGTTCCGTGTGTGAATGCACGCATAACATCTTGAACACACATGTAAATCCCATCACCAACTTTCGGAAGAGAAGGCAAGTTTGGGCCGTTGGTATGGATGACACGTTACACGTAGCATGCACCTTCCCCGAAGCTGGAGTATGGCAACCTTAATGGTGGATAAAAAAAAAACGGTCATACACACAAAACTCCACGCCCTTTGTTGGGCAGATGGGATTAATAGTTGCCTGTCTGTACAGCGAGAGTCCGCAGGAGTATCAGCCTGTGTACGCATAAGAAGAAGAAATATCCATTGTAAAATAAAAATGGGTTTCATCACATGCTTCAAGAGACCTGTCTTTATTCTGTGAACTCGCACGAAGAAAAAGAAATAATACAGAAATGGCTACAGACTATTTCAATGTTTAGGTTGAATTAGTAATAGATAAGTCTAACCGAATCATTAAAGATCAGGCAGGATACACGAATACCGAGAGACACAATCGATCATGCAAAGGATACTTCGATAAAGAATGCAAATCAAACGAAAACATGAAAAAAAAAACTACTTTGTAAACTACGTTAGCGATCAATGGATTTCTAATGATTGAATTAGATGGTGTGTTGATAGAAACACACACACACACACACACACACACACACACACACACACACACACACACACACACACACAAAATGAAGAACAGGAAGGAGGACGAATGCAATCAGGATTTTGCACCGAATCACCATGTGATCCATATAAAGGTTGTGAGGCGTCGCACACATTTGAACCAGACTTTGATATTAGACTGTTAACAGATAAAAATGAACGACCCCCCGCACCATTCATTTCGCTATTTTTCAATGATCCCTACTGATTACATAATTTACACACTGGAACTGCGTGAGGCGCTCCTTTCATGACGTCTCTTTCCAGGCCTTCGCACACACCCGTGACCCTGTCTTTGCGCCAGGTGGTCTTCCCCAAAAATAGTTCCGTTTCGTTCGTTTTAATTTGTCTTCTTGGAACCACCTAGCATGTACATTGATGAGTCACATGCAAGAAAAGAAAGTAAATCAACTTCGAGACACAACAAAAGTACTCAGAACAAATTGATCGTGCCTGTTTACTATGGATGCTCGACTTCTTAAACAATGCCTTGACGCATTAATTTCTGGTGTGCAACCCGGTGGTGGGAGGAGAGCGATAGAATGGGAGAGAGGAGGTAGGGGTGGGGGTGGGCGTGAGGGTTTGTGCCTCGACAACTTGGGACGATGTGACAAGAAAAGAAACTGGACCCCCTCTCCCCTCTGGACTAACTGATCCGCCCCTGGCGGGTGTGCCTGAGTGAGTGCGTGCGTGAACATTGTCTGTGTGTGTGTGTGTGTGTGTGTGTGTGTGTGTGTGTGTGTGTGTGTGCCTGCCAGCGTGCGTGCGTGCATGCGTGTGTGTGTGTGTGTGTGTGTGTGTGTGTGTGTGTGTGTGTGTGTGTGTGCCTGCCAACGTGCGTGCATGCGTGTGTGTGTGTGTGTGTGTGTGTGTGTGTGTGTGTGTGTGTGTGTGCGTGCGCGCGCGCGCGTTTGTGTGTTAGTATTATTATTATTTTACTTATGAACAGTATTTAAGATTAATTTTTGTGTGTTTTATTAAGGTGTAAAATTCGAGTGGAACTTTTGAACATGTGTACACGAAGGTATTTTCTGGTTTGTTGATTCTCTTTTCATGCCTTTCCAAATCACAGATAGATCATCATTCTCCCGGAATTCGCATCCTGGTGGGAAGTCCCCCATCAGAAAGCTTTTTTTTTTTTTTCAACTGGACTGCTTTGTGAAACGAAGATGCTGACCTGTCGTGCTTCGACCCCCCGAAACCAGTGTGCCGAGCAGCTTTGTGGACTATCGCCGTGTGCGTGGCGAGCCAGTGGAGCAGTCTGTTGCGTGTCCCCCTCTCTCTTGCTATAGTGGGTGCAGGTAGTGTCGGTTTGGCATGGTGGGTGATGTGGTGTCACGTGGGGGTGGGGTGGGGTGAGGGTGGGGTGGAGGTGTTTTTTTTTTTGGAGGTGTTACTGTGGTGGTTGGACTGGTGTGGTATTGTCTAGGGTGGTGTGATATGGTTTTTGTTGTTTAGCAGATATGTGTGTGTGTGTGTGTGTGTGTGTGTGTGTGTGTGTGTGTGGTATTACTGGTGTGTAGTGTGGTATACGGGGTGTGGTGTGATGCGGTGTGGTGTGGTGTGGGTGTGATGCGGTGTGGTGTGGTGTGGTATACTGTGGTGTGGTTTGGTATATTGTGGTGTTTGTGTGGTGTGGTGTAGTATACTGTAGTGTGGCGTGTTGTGTGGTGTGGTGTGTGTGGTGATGTATGGTTATACTGTGGTTTCGTGTTGTGCAATGCAATGTCATGTGGCGTGGTGTAATGTGGTGTGGTGTGGTGGGTACACTGTGATTTGGTGTGATGTGTATACTGTGGTGTGGATTACTGTGATGTGCTGTGAGTGATAGACTGTGGTGTAATACTGTGTGGTGTGGTGTAAAAGACTGTGGAATGGTGTTGTTTGAGATAGTGTGGTGTGATATACTGTGGTGTGGTGTTGCATGGTATACGGTAGTGTGGTGTGATATGGTGTTGAGTGGTGTGGTTTGGTATTGTGCGGAATACTGTGGTGTGGTGTGGTGCGATGTGATTACTGTGGTGTGGTGAGTACGCCGTGTTGTGGTGTGGTGTGTGTGTGGTGGTGGTGGTGGTTGTGTGGGAATACTGTGGTGTGGTGTGGTGTGTGTGGTTTATTGTAGTGGGATGTGGTGAGATGTTGTGTGGTATACAGTGGTTAAGTGTGGTGTGGTGCAATGTGGTGTGGTGTGGTGTGGTGTGGTTGTTTGTATACTGTGGTATGTTGTGATGGGTGCACCATGGTATGGTGTGGTATATTGTGTTGTGGTGTGTGAGATAAGATGTGGTTGTGTGGTGTACTGTGATGTGGTGTAGTGGTATACTGTGGTGTGGTACACTGCGGTGTGGTGTGTGTGTGATAGACTGTGTCGTAATATAGTGTGGTGTGTTGTAACAGACCATGAAATGCTGTTGTGTAAGACAGTGTGGTTAGGTGTAATATACAGTAGTGCAGTGTGGTGTAATGTAGTGTGGTGTGGTGTAATATAGTGTGGTGTGTGGTGTGATATACTGCGGCGTGGTGTGATGCGGTATCGTTTTGATATGTGACGTTATACGACACATGCTTCTGTGTGATACGGTGTGATGTGATATCGTTTCAATATGTGATGTTATACGACATGCCTCTCTGTGATACAATGTGACGTGATATATCGTTTTGATATGTGACGTTATACGACATGGTGATGTGTGATGCAGTATGATGTGAACCAGTGCGATTACATGACACAGCGGCACACCACATCAGTTCAAGATTGCTTCGCGCGTGTGTGTGTGTGTGTGTGTGTGTGTGTGTGTGTTCACAGAGCCGTGGGACGAAGAACACATCTTTTTTCCTCTCCCGTCAACTTCACTATCGTCACCGCCATGTTTGACATTGGTCGAGGTGAACAGATTTTAACGTTTCTTCCTTCTTCCTTTTTGTACTCCCAGTTCTTATAGAATAGAAGAAATGCTGTCTGTCTGTCCGTGGTCAAAATGTGTTCCACTCGCTCCAGAGAAACTTCTGGCCGATCTTTCAAAAAAAAAAAAATTGTATGTATGTTCGTTATGGGTCTCGGATGACGCCCGCAGTTTTTATTTTACCAAAGTAGCCGTTACTAACGGCTATAACGGCCCCAAACGGTTTTTTTCTTCTTTATAGAACATCTCGGTGACGAAATACATTATGACGCATGTTTGATTGTGACGTCAACTACATTATGACGCATGTTTGTGACGTTTTTTTCTGGAAGATAAACTGTGAGTACGTTTATATGCTTTGCATCTTGGGTTTTTTTGTTTTGTTTTGTTTTGTTTTTCTCCCCATGAAACGGCAGGGTTACTCCATCCGAACAGCGAGTTCTAATACAGATTACCTCCCTTGCAGATTTCTGAACATCTATTGACACAGCATATATTATCAGCAGTAATGCCCCTCCACGCTCCTATGCCTTTATTCGCTTTTTTTTTTTTTTTTTTGCTTTTAATTCTTTCAATTTGAAGTCAAATTGAATGCAGTTTTAAGGGCCATTTTGATCAGTGCCATTCACTGAAACAAACACAAAACAAGAAAATAAATAAATAAATAAATAAACGCTTGGTGGAACAAGCACTACTCAGTAATTCCAGCCGCGTATGGCTGTATGTTTACAATTCTGTTTTCGCACGAACTTGCAATCAGTACGCATGTACATGAAAGCACGCAAGCAAGCGAGCTCGGGTCCATGTGTGTGTGTGTGCGTGTTTGCAAGCGTGCGCGCGTGCGCGCGCGCGCGTGTGTGTGTGTATGTGTGTGTGTGTGTGCATGCATGAGAGAGAGAGAGAGAGAGAGAGTGTGTGTGTGTGTGTGTGTGTGTGTGTGTGTGTGTTGTGTGAGAGAGAGAGAGAGAGAGAGTGTGTGTGTGCGTGTGTGTGTGCGTGAGTGAGAGAGAGAGAGAGAGAGAGAGTGTGTGTGTGTGTGTGTTGTAACCACTCATCTTCAGGTAACGCTCATCCCCACTCTCAGTACCTCTCCTTTTTAAAAGCTGTGTGTGTGTGTGTGTGTGTGTGTGTGTGTGTGTGTGTGTGTGTGTGTGTGTGTGTGTGTGTTTTCCCCTCTCCTCTTCAGGCAGCTGGGAGTCGGAATACGCTCGTCCCTACCCTCACTACCTCTCCTTTCTGGAGCCCGTGATGAAACTCCGCGTCAACATCGTCGCCTTCGCTGACTCCGTCGCCGCGGCGACCATCCGGCGTCTGCGGCAACCCCTGCGGCACATGACTCACCTGGTGGAGATGAAGGTGCAGGACCTGCCCTACTTCCGCCTCCGAGACCGCTTCCAGCGGATCATGAACAGCGACAACTACAGCAAGGGTAACCCGCAGTCGTTCATGAGGCACCCAGAGGCCAACGAGCCCGACTACGACGTGCTCATGCTGAGCAAGGCCCATTTCGTCATGGAAGCCATGCGGCTGGACCCGTTCAACTCCTCCTACTTCATCTGGCTGGACGGCGGGTATGGGCACGGGCAGGACGTCTTCCCTGAAGACGGGTCTGGTACCCGCGGAACCTGTTCCAGCACGGCGACAAGTCACACGCTGGTGGAGCTGGGCCCGAACTGGGTGCAGCAGGCCAGGCCGTACACCCGCCCAGCTGCACACGATCCGAGGGTCGGTCATCATCGGGGGTTCTTCGGGGGCGGGCGGGGGGCGATGAGGAGGCTGTACCGGCTGGAGCGGGAGGTGGTGCGGGAGTGGCTGGAGAGGGGGGTGATTGACGACGACCAGTCGTGCAGGGTGACGGCCTACTTCAAGGACCCGTCCATGTTTCGCCTGGTGCGTGGGGACTGGTGGGACGTGTTCAAACTGTTTAAACGAGACTGCTGTGTGAGGAAGGGGTGGGGGGGGGGGGGTGGGGGGGGGGGGGGGGGTCGCTGATCATTGGTGTAAATGTTTTTTTTTTTTTTAGTGAGTTGTTGTTGTTGTTCGTTGGCTTATTCTTATGAGGGGGTTTTCTGTCAGGATTCGGACCTTGATCTGTGTGAGTGTGTGTGTGTGTGTGTGTGTGTGAGTGTGAGTGTGTGTGTTTATGTGCGTGAGTGTGTGTGTATGTGTGTGTGTGTGTGTGTGTGTGTGTTGTGTGTGTGTGTGTGTGTGTTCACGCGCGCGTGCGATCTTCTGGTTAACGTCTTTTCATTAGGATTGATGTTAGATGGTCGTGTTTCGTAGGGGCGGGCGGGAAGGGGGGGGGGGGGGGGATAAAGAAAGAGTAGGGAGAGGAAGTGAAGGGGGGGGGGGGGGGGGGTGGGGTGAAGGTGTGGGTGGGGAGCGGAAGGTGGGAATGACAAATTCATACATGCTAACATTCAAGTCGTTTTTGAATAAATGGATGAATGGCCCTGAACATATTCGCTGTAGAGTCATTTGAAAGAAAGAACGAATGAATGAATACTTTAATTCTTTAATCATCAGTAAAATCCAGGTAGTTGAATAGGTCCTCCAGTGAGGAAACCTTCATACAGAAAATCACGTGTACATGCCCAGATTTACAGGAGCTAAAGTCTTTGGGGGGGGGAAATTCTGCTAATACTGTAATGAACAGACAAATCAACAACTTACTGATGGAAGTAGAAAAGCACTAATGAAAGCGTCACTGTGAAAGAACACCACAACGTGATCAGGAATTTATGGCACACGTTTAAGGAATTTATGGCACAACGTTTCAGGAATTTATGGCACGTTTCAGGAATTCATGGCAGAGTATCTTCTCTACAAGATTAACATCATTCGGGGACAAAGGTACTGTATAACTACAACAATGAATAGACAGCGTTTTAGTAATTAATAATCCAGTGGACGTTAAGTTGATTTTTTAAGCTTTGAACATTGGGAAACTGAATTTCCACAAGAATCAGCAGTCGGGTTGCTTTTTACTGGTTAATCAGGGCCATAACCCAATTTCGAGAGAATTCAGATCTTTTATAGTGATAGAAACGAACATGAGAAGGTTAAGTCTCTGATAAAAATATTAAAGATGTAATGTATGTGCACACACACACACACACACACACACACACACACACACATATATATATACATATATAAATATATATATATATATATATATATGCAAACCCCCACTAAGAATGATTTCCCCCACGTCCCACCATGTGTGAGGAAATAGCAACCGATACACGCCATTGTCCTTTGAATGAATATTCCCATAAAAAAAAAAAAAAGAAAAAAAAAAAAAAAAAAAAAAAATCTGAATAAACATTTAAGATGGCTTCCAACGCCATTGTCCTTTGAATGAATATTCCTATAAAAAAAAAAAGAAAAGAAAAAAAAAGAAAAAGAAAAAAAAATCTGAATAAACATTTAAGATGGCTTCCAACGACACTTTTGCGTGGACAGCCTACTGCACGACTTTCATTCCTGAATAAACTTTCAGATTGACCAATTGTTTACAATTTTTCCCCCTTTTCTTTTTGGCAAAGAAAAGGAAACAGTGGGTTTTTTTTTCCTCTCTAAAATTGTGCATCGGTCCAAAACGTTTAGTCAAGTTTGAAGTATGGGTTGGACGAAAACAGCTGAATGTTCATACTTTCCACATGGCGATGCGTCTCGCTCTCTTTGGATCGGAAACAAAGTCAATGACGCACAGACGACGCTATAGAGACGATCATCATACCACCTCAGAGGCTGATGGTTTTGATTTATTTCAGTCCTACTGTTTGTGCTTATGATTGAGGATAGTTTTGATTTATTTTGGTCCTACAGTTTGTGCTTATAATTGAGGATAGTTTTTTTGATTTATTTTGGTCCTACAGTTTGTGCTTATAACTGAGGAGTCTGGCCATTGTGCGTTTCCTATGTGATCTCCCATTGAAAATTTAACGAAAGAAAGAGAGAAAAAAAGGTAGTATAAAGTACACAAGCTTGTTGTTAGGCTGGAGATTTCAGTGACCGTAAATCGCACGATTTGTTGTTGTTGTTGTTGTTGTTAATATGAAAGAAAAGAACAGTGAGAAGTGACTGGAGATCTTGGCTAGAATCTAATTCGACAAATACAGCGTGTAGTAGGCCTGCCGAGTTTCACATGGGCTGGGTTCAAACCAGTAAGTGGCTGCATAGCTACAGGTAGGAGAAGATAATCTTCTACCAGAAAGAAGCGCAACGAATAATTCGGTCATAAGTTTCTTGCCGTCAGTTGATTATCTTCCCTTACCTGTGGGTACACAGCCACAGTGGTAGTGATGAATGGTATATAATGAGGAATATGTTTATATACTGGGAACAGCGCTCTCGCTCCTGAAAGTACTGCAAGAGGTAACGTATCCCTGATAACACGAAACAATTAGAATTGAATTTCTGAAACCTGTTATGCAAGAACGATTTCCTTGATGTAGCTTTTTGGATACGAAAACTAATGATGGTGTTTGCCTGTCTTTTACAGGATCGATTTAATAATTATGTAAGTCTCAAAAGCGGTTGAAAAAGAAGGGTGGTCTGGATATTAGTTGTGAATAAATCCACAGAGAGAGAGAGAGACAGAGACAGAGAGAGATAGAGAGAGAGAGAGAGACAGAGAGAGAGACAGAGAGAGAGACAGAGAGAGAGAGAGAGAGAACATTTTCGTTACAAAGAATATTTCCGAAATGGTGAACAGACTTGTTGAAAATGCTTTTCGTGTGATTGTGAAAGGGCGGCCAAAAAGGGTGTAAACCTCTCTCTCTCCCCCCCCCCCCCTGCCCCCCCCCTTGTGTGTGTGTGTGTGTGTGTGTGTGTGTGTGCGTGCGTGCGTGCGTGCGTGCGTGCGTGCGTGTGTGTGTGTGTGTGTGTGTGTGTGTGTGTGTGTGTGTGTGTGTGTGAGAGAGAGACAGAGACAGAGACAGAGAGCTAGAGAGAGATTAAGACTGATCTAAGAGACGTGCTAGAACGATTTTTAGTAAAGAAAAGAAACTCTACCCCTTTTGTGTTTGGAGTGGTGTGCTCTTGAGTGATGTGCCTCTGACTACAGCGACAACACATGAACAAAGGCAAAGAAATTCTACATATAACATTTTTTTTGTTAAGAATCCTGTACCCCAGAAGTGATATGGTAGGTATCATTTACACAGGGGACAGAGCATCTGACCATTTCAAATTTTCAAAAATGCCTCTTATTGACATTATGGCATAAATCTACACCGTTGTCAGAAATGTAAATGACTGAGGTTTTGCATTTACTTGTTAGATCACCATTTCATGGAGGAGGATGTACATGGAAGACAACGATTGCTCACCGCTGGACTGAAGGTCCCCATCCTTGTTTATTGGGTTCTGCTTCTTTCAGTCTCAATAAGAACATTGCAGGATCCGTCGCTGTGAAAACTCTTCTTCGGCGCGGGAGTCGAAAAAAAGAGGATTAGGAATTTTTGGTTACATGACCTTTAACCTTTTTCTCATTAGGCAGACCCCATTTGGGGTTACACGAGTTTTTTAACACAGGCTTGGGAGCGGGGGGGGTGTGGGGGGTGGAGTGGGGTGGGGGGGGGGGGGTAAGAGGGGGGGGGGGGGGGGGAGCTGT
>JADBJO010001901.1:260000-272500 GCA_016801955.1 Conus betulinus | reverse complement strand
GACGGACAACCTAAAAGGATTGTAACTGTAGTAAAGATACACAAACTAAATTCCGGCTGGTCAGTCCCAATAAAAAACAATACACTTAATCATGCAGACATGTTGCGTAATCCGAATGATGTAAAACCATAGTTCTGCCTTTTTCTGAAGTAGCCAAATTCTACTACCACCATCCAACTAAATACAGGTACCTTCCCAAAAGGGTAGAAAATTCAAAATGAAGCTTTTGTTTTTCAATGTTTGCTCTGCCAGGATGTCATTCGATGCCAAAGAATGTGTTCACATCACGTTTCACTGTGTTCACATCACGTTTCGCTGTGATGGTGTGGCGCTGTATGTCATCTGATGCCAAAGAATGTGTTAACATCACGTTTCTGTGTGATGGTGTGGCGCGGCATGTCATTTGATGCCAAAGAATGTGTTCACATCACGTTTCTCTCTGATGGTGTGGCACGGTAGGGAGTGTAGACGAAGACTGGCAGATGATGGTAGGTTCTGAAACCAAGGGACAACAACCAACCAAAGAGAACGGCAGAGGGAACGAAGTAGAGTTACTTCCCTTTCATTTCGCTTCCAAGCGCCACCAGGAACACGCACACTGCCAAAGATTGGGTTTAGCTCCTCCCAGCGATAGCTTTTAGAGAGACAAGTTGATAGCTGGAGCAAACTGCAGCGCGTGGAGTCGTTTGTCTGGCAGACTTGCATGCTGGCAGGTTTGGCTGGAATCCGTACCTGCTGACGGGAGGAGGAGCCCAGGGTAGACAGTGTCCTCAGGCAGAGGCCTGAGTGAAGTTGTTCGTTCACAGATGGTCGGTGTTTTCCCTCCCACCATGGGAGGCGGTCTTCAGGGCCGCCGGGCGGCCGTCTCGGTGTCGAGTGACGACGGTCCTGTGCCGCGTGAGGCCGCCTCGGGAGACGTGGAGGACCGAAGTCGCCAAGCCGTTGCATAGAGATCGGTGTCCACCCTGCGCCCATGTGGGACGTTCCCTCCCCTCCCCGGAGCGAAAAGGAGGGCCCCGTTGGTCGTGCAGGGGAGGGGGGGCACCCTATGTTCCCCCCATGTCTATATCCCCCCATGTCTATATTCCCCCATGTCTATATTCCCCCAGGTCTATATCTCCCAGGTCTATATTTCCCTAGGGCTATATTCTCCCAGGTCTATATTTCCCCAGGTCTATATTTCCCCAGGTCTATACTTCCCCAGGACTATATTCCCCCAGGGCTATCTTCCCCCAGGCCTTTGTTTCCCCAGGGCTAAGTTCTCTGGATAGACCTGGGGAAACATAGACCTGGGGGAACATAGGCCTGGGGGACATAGACATGGGGAACATAGACATGGGAACATAGACCTGGGGGAACATAGACCTGGGGGAACATAGACATGGGGAACATAGACCTGGAGGAACATAGACCTGGGAACATAGACATGGGGGGGAACATAGACATGGGAGAACATAACCTGGGGAACATAGGCATGGGGAACATAGACAGAGGGGAACATAGACATGGGGAACATAGACATGGGAGAACATAGACCTTGGAAACATAGACATGGGGGAATATAGACATGGGGGAACATAGACCTGGGGAACATAGACATGGGGGAACATAGACATGGGGGAACATAGACATGCTCCCCGTGACAGAGTGGAATGGAGAAGGCGACTGTTGAAGAGAGGTCGGCATCGTCAGTCATGTCGTATAGTCGCAAGCCTGTGCGGAGAAAATCCTAGGTATGACAAGCAATCAGGTTTCAAAATACCGGTATCTGACCAGGAGTAATGATATGTTAGTGAGTTTCCTCCCCTTTGGAGATGGACTCCCCCTTGAGACTATAAGCTTGCTGAAGCTCATTTTGAGAAGCATTTGCTATTCGCCATTCACCCATTCAAGCACATACTGTTAGTTAGGCAGAATTATCTACCACTGCAGATATGAAAGCTTATCTCCCTTTATGTCTTCAATCTAAGACATAAGAGTAAGCTTTGTTTATATATATATATATATATATATATATATATGTATGTATATATATACATACATACATACATACATACATACATACATATATATATATATATAAATATATATATGTATACATACATACACACACACACACACACACACACACACACACACACACACACATATATATATATATTAATGAAATGTTGGCTAAATTATTGACGTCCTCAAGGCAGATAAAACTTGACTGTGCGGAGAGCGCTGGCCACTAAGCTTAATTTCTCACCGTTGTGTTGAAACAAAAAAAAACAAAAAAAAAAGAATGCGTAAAAGAAATAACGAAAATATGTACATGTAACAGAACCATAGATCATACCAGGGTATGGCAATGAACGGAGAACGAGAACGAGCGGCATGGGGGTGATGCTACTAGAGTAGGCACAAGAAAACAAAGGACTAAAACAACCGAAGAATCAGAGCATGAAAGAAACGTCAGAATTCAGTATTGAGACTGTTAGGAAGTGTCGGTGTGTTAGTTTCACCACGAAGGTGTCTCTTGCGTGCGGACAAGTCCAAATACGTCATACCACGACTAAATACGTCATACCGCAACTAAATACGCCATACCATAAGTGAATACTCCATACCACAACTAAATACGCCATACCACAACAACTAAATACGCCGTACCACAACTAAATACGCCATACTACAACTGAATACGCCATATCACAACTAATTACGCCATACTACAACTAAATACGCCATACCATAACTAAATACGCCATACTACGACTAAATACGCCATACCACAACTAAATGCGCCATTCCACAAGTGAATACTCCATACCCCAACTAAATACACCATACCACAACTAAATACACCATACTACAACTAAATACGCCATACCACAACTAAATACGCAATACCACGACTAAATATGCCATACCATAACTAAATGCGCCTTATCATAACTGCGGAGCCATGACTATGTATCAGTAGTAGTAGTAGTAGTAGTAGTAGTAGTAGCAGCAGCAGCAGCAGCAGCAGCAAGAGCAACAGCAGTACTATTATTGTTGTTGTGTTGTTTATTCTTCTTTCTTCTTCTTCTTCTTCTATCATTATTATTATTGTTGTTGCTGTTCTTGTTGTTGTTTTTGTTGTTGTTGTTGTTGTTCTTCTTCTTCTCTTTATCATTGTGATGATGATGATGATGATATGATGATGATGATGATGATGATGATGATGATGATGATGATGATCATCATCATCATCATCATCATCATCATCATCATCTTTTATCATTATCACTGTTGCTGTTGTTGTTGTTGTCGTCATCGTTGTTGTTCTTCTTCTCTTGTTCTTCTTGTTCTTCTTCTTCTTCTAGTTATTACTTATATAGCGCATTTCCTGGGTTGGATTCAAAGCTCTAAGCGCTTTACAATCCACGTTCTTGTTTACACAACGGGCTGCCTACCTGGGTAGAACCGACTGAAGAGCTGCCCGCTGGCTCTACCTTCTGTCATTCCCCGTGTCATTCAGTCAATCTCAGTCCCCCAGTTTTCTTTCTTTTTTCTTTTCCCTTTCATTCTTCCGATTTCTCATCAGGGTGCATGCTATGTGTAATGTGTCATCCATACCAACGGCTACACTGGCCAAACTAACCACAGCGCACAGGATTCAAAACTTATTAACGACCAAATGAAAGACTAAAAAGATTTGAGAAGATGACTGACCTGCGTATGCACCCACTGACCTGCGTATGCACCCACTGACCTGCGTATGCACCCACTGACCTTCGTATGCACCCACTGACCTGCGTATGTACCCACTCACCTTTGTATGCACCCACTCACCTTCGTATGCACCCACTCACCTTTGTATGCACCCACTCACCTTCGTATGCACCCACTGACCTGCGTATGCACCCACTGACCTGCGTATGCACCCACTGACCTGCGTATATACCCACTCACCTTTGTATGCACCCACTCACCTTCGTATGCACCCACTGACCTGCGTATGCACCCACTGACCTGCGTATGCACCCACTGACCTGCGTATGTGCCCACTCACCTTCGTATGCACCCACTGACCTTCATATACACCCAATCACCTTTGTATGCACCCACTCACTTTCGTATGCACCCACTGACCTGCGTATGCACCCCATTGACTTGCGTATGCACCCACTGACCTGCGTATGCACCCACTGACCTGTGTATGCACCCACTGACCTGCGTATGCACCCGCTGCACTGGCCAGGCATTGAATACTACGCCAACTCGTTAGGATCACAGCCCATGATTCTTTGGATACCTTTACTTCTACAATGATAATAACGGCACAACCGATGTTAGGTAGGGACTTCAGATCTGACCAGCGCGTTGGGCGAATGCGTAGGTCAGACATCCGCTAAGCCATAGCCGCGAGACCCCTCTTTTCAAATTCTCTCATCTTAATCATTGATTCATTTATCCATCAGCTTTAAATCATGCTCAGTGTAGTCTCAAAACTTAGCGGATGTGGTGTAGCGTACATGGACCAGTCCGCACGCAGTGCCACTTCCTGATGAAACTGAAACTGAAAAGGATTCCTTACTAGATCGTCGGGAATAGAGCTCCTGGTGAAAACAATTCTTCTCACACAAAAGATGGCAGCTGTTTTCCTTTGGAACACGAGAAAAGCTGTCATGCTTCTATAATGCCATGCACGTGTTGTTTATCCGTACAGCAACCTTTCAGGTTAGCGTTGACTATCCGCACAGCCGCCTTTGCGACCCTGCTGCCTTGGTTATAGGCCAGAAAGAGACCCACGTGACCGGGGTGATGGCGAAATCAAGATGATCCAGTCCACCACCCTCCCTGGTGCTTGTTTGGCAGGCTACAACACACAGACTACCATTAACACGCACCAGACATAGTTGTTGGATGAGCTAGGCATCAGTGCCAGCCAAAGGTCAGGGTCAGGTCAGGGTTCAGTGCGCGGATAATGGCCCAATCTCCTGTCAAAGAGAAAAAAAAAACAACACTTTTTCATTATGTTGTTTATTTTCCGCGCGATGGTGTGTGTGTGTGTGTGTGTGTGTGTGTGTGTGTGTGTGTGTGTGTGTGTGTGTGGTGTACGTGTACGTGTGTGTGTGTGTGTGTGTGTGTGTGTGTGTGCATGCATGCGTGCGCGTACTTGAGCGCCGCAAGGGAAAAACTGACTGGCCTCTCAAGCAGCTCAATAGTGTTGGAAGACATTTGGCAATGGAGCAAGTGAAGGGGATTGGGGGGGGGGGGGGGGGGGGGGGGGGGGGGGGGGGGGGGGGGGGGGGGGGGGTGGGGGGGGGGGGGGGGGGGCGGGGGGAGGGGATGGAGGGCAGCCTGAACTGACAAAAATGACAAAACAACATCAAAGCCGTCCAATTTTTCATTAAAGCGGGATGTAATTAAGCGGATGGGGGCCGATTAAGGAGGGGGGGGGGGGGGGGAGGGGGGGGGGGGGTGTGGGAGGACCTCATTTTCTACATTTTCGTAAAAGCGCTGGGGAGGGGATGGGGCTGTGGCAGGCGGTGGGCGGGGAAGGGGGGTGGAGGGGAGAGTGCCCAAAATTCTTGTAAATGCTGGAAGGAGGGGGGGGGGGGGGGGGGGCGGCGGAGGAAAAAGTTCCTGTCCTCGAAATTTGTCATCAAAGAGGAGATGAAAGGACAGGGAAAAGGGGATGATTTCCAAAATTCTTGTAAAAGCGAAGAGGGGGGAGGGGGAGAAAAGTAGGGGTGGGGGGGGGTGGACGGAAGGGGGGACTCTCATTTTCCAAACTTCTAGAAGGGATATTATCTTGTCTTTGACTTGAAATTCCCGTCAAAGCTGGGTGGTGGGGGGTGGAGGTGGATGGCGGTGGAGGTGGGGGGGGGGGGCGCACACCATAAAATGCCATCCAAATTTTAGGGGCTTTCAATCTTGAGGAGGATGGGAGGAAGGGGGGGGGGGGGGGGGGGGGGGGGGGGGGGGGGGGGGGGGGGGGGGGGGGAAGGGAGGGGGCAGATGGTACTGTCCTCACCCTCTCTCCTTATTTTCATAGGGAGGGGGTACTATTCTCCCCCTCCCCCTATTTTTGCTTTCCTTTTTTTTTAATTTCTCCCTTGTAAATATACTTCTTCACAATTGAATAGAAAAAAAAAATTCTCTGTAGTTGTCTTTTTACCCACATCAAAAATGATAATTTTCCTTGAAATTGTTATGCAACTATCTTGCGCACAGTTTCCGCAAAGTAAATATTTCCAGACATAGGCCTATTCCAGAGAAACTCCTGGGGAAAAAAATCCACAAAATGGTTAATACAGTGTCTGGCACCGTTTTCAAATGGTTCACATCGTGGTAGCCGTGGTAGCCGCCATCTTTGTTGCATTTACTACAACACTTGTGGCTGGAATGTAATAAATGTAAACGTTATTGAGATTAATGGGGGAAAATATATTTACATTCCATAACCTCCATTCCGGCACACTCTACAATCTCGAATTAAATCTGAAAAAAAAAAACCCCAACCCCGAAACCATCAATACATTTGGACCACACATTAATATATTTCTCTTACAGGTCAAGCCTCCCCCTCCCTTCCTACTTCCCCCCCCCCCCCCCCCCCCCCTCCCCCCTTCTCCCTCCCTCCGCGAACTTGTTATTTTCAGGAAAAATCTTGAATTACGTCTTGATTAATTACGCAGCCATGTTGGGTTTTCCCCGTCGATAGGCGGGTGTTAATTAATTAGCAGTCTCTCACTTCTTCCTCCCTTGACGTTTATTCATTTGGTTACTTCCTTATTCTTTCATTTTGTTTGATTTGTATGATTCATGTCGTTTCACTCGTTCCCTCCCCCCCCCCCCCTCCTCTGTCTGTCTGTCTGTCTGTATCTCGTTCTCTGTCTGTCTGTCTGTCTGTCCGTCTGTCTGTCTGTCTGTCTGTCTGTCTGTCTGTCTCTGTCTCTTGTCTCTGTCTCTGTCTCTCTCTCTCTCTCTCTCTCTCTCTCTCTCTCTCCACATTTCTCACTCTGCCTGCCATCGTATGTACATAGCCTTACCATATATTCTTAGAATCATTTGTGAATCGAATCGAATTGACGTTTAATATTGAATAACACATTTTTTTTTCTGTGCTCTCAGTATTTCACTGAACATTTTGCTATTTTTTGTTTGTTTGTTTGTTTCTCTCCCAATATCTATATCTTTCGCTTCACTTGATTCCTAATGGTGTTGGGTTTTGTTGTTAGTACTGTTGTTTTCTTTCAATTTTATTTGATTTTTTTTTCTCATTAATTCTTGTCAGTAGTATGGTACCTGTACAGGGCGAGGATTGGATGGAAAAAGTATGTGTACGATTGTACACTACCCTCGAAATAAATAAAGAACTCTCTCTCTCTCTCTCTCTCTCTCTCTCTCTCTCTCTTCTCTCTCTCTCTCTCTCTCTCTCTCTCTCTCTCTCTCTCTGTACGAAACTTCTCATTCTGCCTGTATAATGCATTTTAACATTTAGAGAACTAGCAATGTCATAAAGATATTCACTTTATTTGTTTGCTTTTTTTTTTTTTTTTTAGATTTTCTTCCTCTGTATTGTTGTTGACATTTGTTAAGAAATGTCACTGTATGTCCTTTCGTTCTTTTTTCTCTGACTGCGATTGCTTAATGCTGTTCACCCCCCCCCCCCCCCCCCCCCAACCCCCCATGACCCCCCCCCCCCCCCCCCCCCCCCCCCCCCCCCCCCCCCCCACCCCCCCCCCCCCCCCCCACCCCCCCCACCCCCCCTCCCCCCCCCCTCCCCCCCCCCCTCCCCCCCCCCCCCCCCCCCCCCCCCCCCCACCACCCCCCTCCCCACCCCCCCCCCCCACCCCCCCCCCCACCATCACCCCCCCTCCCCCCACCCACCCCCCCCCCTCTCCCCACCCCCCCCACCCCCCACCCATTTCCCCCTCTCACTCCTCCCCCCCCCCCCCCCCCCCCCCCCCCCCCCCACTTGTAAGGCACCCTCTCTCTGAATTCTCTCTCTATCTCTCCTCTCTCTCTCTCTCTCTCTCAGTCTCTCAGTCTTTTGTGTTCTTTTTTTTAAGTATGGCTAGCGACTACGACTTACAAATCTTTTAACAAACTAGCGACTAAGACTTACAAAACTTTTAACAAACACACATATCTTCATAACATTAAAACGTTCATCCATTATAGTTAAGGCGTTGATGACTTTATAAGGAGAGAGTCTCTCTCTCTCTCTCTCTCTCTCTCTCTCTCTCTCTCTCTCTCTCTCTCAACAGAATGTTCCAAGCTTGCCCCAAAACCTTGGATCTGAGGCATCTACACAGCAACAACAACAACTGGAGAAATGAACAAACACAAATTAGTTTTTATTCAAGACAGGCACAGCCTTTTCGATCTTGAATATAGTGAAGCAAAACACAGGAACGACCAGTAACAAACTCAGGTAACTTTGGTTTTTGATTGGTCGGTCAAAACCTGTTAAAAAAAAAGTTCACCTTCTGACTCGGGCGATTGACCGTACATTTCTGTTTGCCTGAAGTGAGTTTTTATTCAAGACAGGCACAGCCTTTTTCGATCTTGAACATAGTCAAACAAACACCATGGACGAACAGCAACAAACTCAGGTAACTTTGGTTTTGACTGGTGGTCGATCAAGCCTTTAAAAAAAAAAAAAATCCGCCTTCTGACGCGAGCGATTGACCGTACTGTTACTGTCTGTTTTCGTTTCGTAGACAGGAGGGCGAGGCGGGTTCGGTTGATTCACGAGAAAACTTTGGCGGCCATCTTCTTCATTATTGACGGGTCGTCTGCCGAGTCTGTTCTTTAATTACTGCCTCGCCAGAGTGTTAATTCCCCAAGGCGCTGTAGGCATTGTTTGAACAAGTTGCGGAAAAAAACAACAACAACAACAACAACAAACAACAGCAACAACCAAATCAAGGGAGAAAAAGATGAATGGGGAGAGGGGGGTGGGTGGGGGGGGAGAGAGGGGAAGAGGACGAGGGAAAGTGGGAGAGTTGGATGGGGGGGGGGGGGGGGGGAGGGTCCCTCTCTCTCTCTCCTCTCTCGAAGGGGGGGGGGGGGATTTGACGAGCCTGTTACCTGAACGAGAAAATTCAGCTTATCATCAACGTGCACTTCACACTCATTCTTTGTTTGGGTATGTACCCCCTCCCGCCTCCCAATCCTCCCCACCTTGTCTCTCTATGTCTCTGTCTGTCTGTCTGTCTGTCTGTCTGTCTGTCTCTGTCTCTGTCTGTCTGTCTGTCTGGTCTGTCTCTGTCGGTCGGTCTCTCTCTCTCTCTCTCTCTCTCTCTCTCTCTCTCCTCTCTCTCTCTCTCTCCTCTCTCTCTCTCTCTCGATCTCTACGTCACAGTGTTGCTGAGTCTGAATTGTAAATATGAATGACGTACTGTATTGTAAAATAATGGTATGCATGAAAAGAACCGATTGTGAGACTAGGCCTTGGGCCTCAAATCTTCTGCTCATCCTTGCGTATTAAAGATCAGTCAATCGATCGATCTTTCCTCTCTCTCTCTCTCTCTCTCTCTCTCTCTCTCTCTCTCTCTCTCTCTCTCTCTCTCCTCTCTCTCTCTCTTCTATTTTTCATTTGATGTTCCATTATGATTGCATGACGCTTGTTTGCTTGTTTGTTTTCTTACATTATTTCATTTCACTGCATATTGTAGTCCCTACTCAGGGCGAGGACTGGATGTAAAAAAAGCACGTGAGTGCTGGACTCGTGATCCTGGGGTTGCGAGTTCGAATTTCGGTACAGGGGGATTTTTCCTCGGAGTTAACATTGGTTCGGACTCCATTCCCCATACAGTCCTTCGAATGAGACTATAAACCGAGGTTCCGTGTGTGAACGCACGCACAACATTTTGCACACACGTAAAATCCATCACCAGCTTTCGGAAGAGAAGGCCAGTTTGGCCGTTGGTATGGATGACACGTTGCACATAGCAAGCACCTTCCCCAAAGATGGAGTATGGCTGCCTTAATGGCGGGATGAAAAAACGGTTAATACACACAAAACTCTACTGCCTGTCTATACAGGGACAGTGTCCGCAGGAGTATCAGCCTGCGTACGCAGAAAGAAAAAAAGAAAGAAATATATCATATCAAATTATATCATTTCATATCACATCACACATTATTTCATTATCATATCATGTCGTAGCTACATCATGTAACATTATTCATATCATATTACGTTATATCCTATCATATTTCATTATATCATGGAGTGTAGTATATTACACTATATGAAATGATATGATATGATATAATATGATACGACGTGATACGATGTTGAGTTATATTACATTTATTATTATGTTATGTTCTATTGCATATATTAGATTAGATTAGATCGGATCAGATCAGATTATATCATATATCATATGACATGACATCGTATCGTACTGTATCGTATCGTATCATATATCATATCATATCATATTATATATCATATATCATATATTATTTTATTTTATATCATGTTATATTATACTATATCATTTCATATCATATTATATCATAATACATTATGTTATATTATATCATATTAAAGTATAGTATATAATACTATATCATATTTTATCATATTTTGTCGTATCATATTCTATTACATTTATTTAATTGCATTGTATAGCACAGTACAGTAAAGGGACGGTGAAGTACAAAAGTGTTTTGTCTTGTGATTCGTTTGTCTACGTGTTTGGGCGGAATGTTATAGATCGTTTTTCAAAGTGGTATAATGTCGTATAGTATAGTGTTTTGCATCATGTTAGTTTATATCATGTCATGATGTAGCATATGATAATTACACCACATCCTATTACATATCATTACATTTGATCACATGCACACTCATGAAAGATTCAACCTGTACATAATTTTCTGTAGTGCCGCAAATCTAGCGTTTATTTACTCCGGATACAATATTTAGACTAAATGGCTAGATGTAGAGTACTGTTATATGACGTGGCTTCCAATCATTACAGATACACATTTTTCACACCTCCTAAATTATTTTATACTTTTATGCAGAAAACAAAACAAAACAAAAACAAAAACGAAAACAAAACAGACGAGAAGAGAGACACATTTGATTCGCTTCTCCAAATATCTGACTGGGAAAAGGTGATTTAAGGCTAAGAACTACATATTTTCTCCACGGTTTAAAAAAAGGATTTAAAAACACGTCATCCCCATTTGATTTTCCATGAAAGATGTACAGAGAGGGACGCTACGACTTTCTCAAATGTCCACGTAGACAGTAAGTAGTAAATAAAGCAGGTAAAATCTCGTTCCGCCATCCTGGGGCATTACGTTATGCATACATTGTGGATTTGTATTAATATGTTTAGCGTCGTTATGTTATTGTTTCATTCCTTCATGATAGGGCTAAGATATTCCTTCCTGATAGGCTAAAGCATGCTCTCTCTCATACACCGCTCTATCTCTCTCTCTCTCTCTCCTCTCTCTCTCTCTCTCTCTCTCCATCTCTCTCTCTCTCTCTCTCTCTCTCTCTCTCTCTCTCTCTCATCCGTCTCTCTCCTCCATCCGTCTCTCTCTCTCTCTCTCTCTTTTTTTTCTCTCTCTCTCCTTCAATCCGTTTCTATCCCGTCTCTATTGTAGTTCTAGTCACTTTTTCCCCTGCATCCTTTGTTACTCATCTTCTCTGTATATGTTCTCTCTCTCTCTCTCCTCTCTCTCTCTCTGGATGTAAAAAAGCCCATCAGCCCTCCATCTATTCTCCTCTCTAAATAAATCTCTCTCTCTCTTCTGGACAGCCTTGTACTGTCCACCCTCTCCCCCTCTCTCTCTTCGCACTCGCACAGACACACACACTCACACACACCACACACACACACACACACCCTCACACTGAAACCTGTTGAACAATGAACTCTGCTCTTGTCTGAACGAGCTGACTCTCTCTTTCTCTCTCCGTCGATGGCTATGCTCTCATCTCCTCCCTCCCTCCATCCGTTCTTCAAGGACTCTCTAACTCCCACTCTCTATTAACTTTAACTCTCCTTTCTTTCCCCCCGTGGTGTTAGTTGCTTATCCCCCCCCAGTGTTTCTTTGAAAAGTTTTTGGATCCAGTTATCCCCCTTTTTCACTTTTTTTTTTTTTTTTTTTTCAAATCTAGGCCTAATTGCCTTGTTACATACCTACGTACGCCCCAAATCAAAACACCAACCGTTTGCATGCCCCCACCCAAAACATCACATGCCCCCCCGCGCGCGCGCACACACCCCCCCCCCCACAACACCACACACCACAACACGTTTCTCATTCGCACACACGCACAGACACACAACACACACACACACACACACACACACACAGACACTTATATACGCACGTCTAAGATCACTGACAGGTGGACAGACAGAAATTACAGACACACGAACACACACACACACACACACACACACACACACACACACACACACACACACACACATGTGCGCGCGCGTGCTCACATACTTAATCACAGACAGACACACACA
>JADBJO010001901.1:250000-252500 GCA_016801955.1 Conus betulinus | reverse complement strand
ACCCGAGTCAAGTTGTAGCAGAGTTAAAGCACATACATGAAAGTATCTTTGGATGTATCTCCATGTACGATAAAATAGCTTGTCGACGAAAATTCAACTAACAGGGCGGATAAACGTGTAGAAGGAGGCAGACAGACAGACAGACAGACTGACAGACAGACAAACGGACTGACAGACAGACAAACAGACTGACAGACAGACAGACAAAGGAGTGGTCAGCGCGGGGTACGAGGGTTTCCTTAGGCTGTTTTTAAAGTGATGACGTAAAGATTCGTGTTGACGTCA
Organism: Conus betulinus; assembly: GCA_016801955.1. Taxonomy (NCBI): domain Eukaryota; kingdom Metazoa; phylum Mollusca; class Gastropoda; order Neogastropoda; family Conidae; genus Conus; species Conus betulinus. The sequence continues at coordinate 252,215 of JADBJO010001901.1, read as the reverse complement.
AATGAACTGCACTGCACACACACACACACACACACACATGGGGAAAGGGGGCGTAGAGGTAGGAGGGGGGGGGGGGGGGGGGGGGGGGGGGGGGCGAGAGATGAATTGCTAATCCATGTTTACCTTCTCTCGGCGAGAGATGAATTGCTAATCCCCTGATGTTTACCTTCTCTCGTCTCCCTGCCCCCTTCCCCCCCCCCCCCCCCCCCCCCCCCCCCCCCCCCCCACCCCCCCTCCCCACCCCCTTCCGTCTCAGCCCTCTATCCCTCTTACTCCGCCGTGACACATTCACCCACTCCCAGCTGCACAGGCGATGAATTTCTCTTCCCTCCCTCCTCGCTCCCCCTCCCCCCATTCCTCCTCTGTTCCATCTCCCCGACCTCGAATTTGAACCCCTACGTCAACAACTTTTTCTTCTCTCCTCGTTTTTCTTTTTTTTTTTTTTTTTTTACTCCCAGTTCTTATAGAATAGGGAGTACTTTACAATGGGAACGAAGAAATGCTGTCTGTGTGTCTGTCTGTGTGTCTGCCCGTGGTCAAAATGTGTTCCACTCGCTCCAGACAAAACTTCTGGGCCGATCCTTCTGAGCATTTGTAGGTATGTTCATTATGGGTCACGGATGATGCCCGATGTTTTATTTTACCAGAATAGCCGTTACTAACGGCTAAAACGGCCCAGAACGGTTTTTCTTCTTTATGGAATATCTCTGAAAGTACTTCGCCATTTTCTTACCTCAGTGACGAAATACATCATGACGCGTGTTTGATTGTGACGTGTTTTTCTAGTGTGTGTGCGTGTTTTACACGCGTATTCAAGATAAACTGGGAGTACGTTTATATGCTTTGCATCTTGTAATATACTAATCAATAGCGTTGTTTACTCCTGTTCTCTCTTTCTTCTAGATCAATGTTCTCAGCATGAGTAGTAGTATTTTTATTTCTCGTTTGATTTACTTTTCGACGCCCCCCCCCCCCTGTCCTCTCACTTTTCTTTCTCTTTCTATCATCGTTTTAAACAGCGTGTACCGTTCACCGTTCTCCCCACTCCCACAACCTCTACCCCCCCCCCCCCCCCCCCCACCCTCTACGGCCCCCTCCCCACTCCCACCTCTACGGCCCCCCCCCCCCCCCCCCCCGGCCCCCCCCCCCCCCCCCCCCCCCCCCCATTTATTTGACGTCGTGGTGTTTTGGAATTTGCGTCAAATATCTACGTCACACCAACTTTAGGAAATCCTTACGACACGAAGTTACTTATGATCACTTTAAAGTGTCCACACCTACATATGCCTACTGCGGTTTTTCACACACACGCACAACCCCCATTTTCACGCATTGTACTTCTGCTGGCGTACTGGTGTAAGAGAGGTCTCCTTTGTCTTACGTGACAAACTTTTTCCCTTTTTTGTTTATCTGTGCTACATCCCCCACTTTCCTTACAGTCAGTACGTACTGTTATGACTGTGGAGTTGTTTTGGAATTGATCACTATCTACGAGGTAACTTTTTTTTTTTTTTTTTTTTTGCTTTTTGCTTCTTGGATATTAACTTAAAACATACACACGTAGATTTTTCTTTTTTTCTTTTTCTTTTTTTCTTTTTCTTTTTTTTTTTGTTGAAAATATTGCTATGATATCTCCTATTTCTAAAGGAAGAACATGGAAAGTAACTTTGTCAGTCCTCGTCTTCTATTACTTCCCCTGATGGGGGCACTGATTTCTATTGTAACTTTGACAGAGGTTTGAGCTTTCCAGGTTGGTTTTTTTTTTTTTTTTTCTTTCTTTTTTTTTATTTGGTTGGTTGGTTGGTTGGTTGGTTTTTTTTTTTTGTTGTTTTGTTTGTTTTGTTTTTTTTTTGCTGGGCTTCGCTCCTCTTCTCTGCCGCAATACATGTGTTGGCATGAGTGTGCCAATGTTTTCAATGACAGCGGAAACAGAGGGCTCTCTGTTTGTAGTATGCACTCAGCGAGCGGTAAAGAACCCAGCGCAAGAAAGGTATGCTGATTCTCTACATTCCACGGAGGAAACTCGGCTCGGACGCTGGGGCGGAGGGGAGCGGGGGTGATGAGTGGAGGGGGGGGGGGGGGGGGGGATGGGGGGCGGGCGAGGGCTGATAAATCTTCACACACACACACACACACACACACACACACACACACACTCATAGTAGTCACAGAGACCATTTCAGCTCCGCACTCAAGGCCAAACCAGCACGTTGGG
>JADBJO010001901.1:240000-242500 GCA_016801955.1 Conus betulinus | reverse complement strand
CTCTCTCTCATTAGTCACCAAAACCGTTTTGAGGGTAGAGGTTAAGGATGAAGATGTGTAGGGGTAGGAAGCGGTGTGGGTTGGAGGAGAGGTGGTGGTGATGGGGTTGGGATGGACTGAGGGTGGAGTGTTGGAGTAGGGTGGGGCATGGAGGGAGGATGTGGAGGGGGGGGGTGGGGATTGGGGGGGGGTGGGGGGGGGGGGGGGGGCTAATAACAAGTGGTAGTTTTTCAGTTTCGAGAAGGTCAGCTGCAATCAGAGCCCTGTGATGTTCATTTTCTGAAAGGGTAAGAGCGTTGGAATCATCAATGCGGACAGGAATGAAGCGAACACAAGAGCTTCTGAGAAAATATAAAACGGAGTAACATCGTACCCGCTTTGCATTTCTTTACACGTGGACTGCGCCTTTGTAACTGAGATCTGGGCGAGACTATGCAGACAGTATCAAACGTAAGAGCAAGTTTGAAAAGCATGCTATAGTAAAGAAATGACAAACATATGAACAATTTCATCGACCTAAGGAGATAACCATTAAATCTCAAAGGACGGGTGTGTGTGTGTGTGTGTGGTGTGTGTGTGGTGTGGGTGTGTGTGTGTGTGTTTGTGTGTGTGTGTGTGTGTGTGTGTGTGTGTGTGTGAGGATAGCATTGATAAAGAATATTCTTGCGAAGATCGGAAACAAAAGACCGTTTCCTTTTTTTTTTTTTTTTTTTTTTTTTTTTTTTTTAGGATAAAAAAATAGGATAACCGTTTTGCGTTAAGCATTGATTAAGAACATTTCTTGAGAAAGATCAGAAACAAAAGACAGTTTTTTTCTTTTCTCTTCTTTCTTTCTTTTTTTCTTAAATATTCTTTTGAAAGCATATCCAGACCTGGACAGAATGAATTTTGATAGATAAAGGAGAAATTTCTTCTGTTTCCAAAACCCGACATTATAAACTCTACCTTCTGAATACGGTAGGATCAAAATACGTTAAAACAGTCATTAATGAAGTTCTTTCCGACGACATGACGTATGGAGTAGCATTGTTCTGATCAAGTTGAATCACTGAAAGTTGATCTCTCTTTCTGTGGTGACCCCAAAGGAACCTTACCAAGAGCATAAACATGGGGAGGAGATCAAAACTAAGGTCACAATGAAAAGGAGCGCCTGAAGGGCCACAGAATTTGTCCCCCCCTCCCCCCCCCCCCCCTTTTATTTTTATTTATTTATTTATTATTTTGTTTTGTGTTGTTGTTGTGATTTTTGATCGATGAGGATGAGGATGATAAAGATGATGCTACGGATTTTCATGCTGGTCTGAAGCTGTACACTACGCTTACTTCCATAATCTATTCCAGTATCAACCAGGCCGAGAGATACAGACACCTGCAGTGTTAGTCGGGAAATCCGAGCAACACTCTAACAGACGCATTCATTAAAGTGGACGACACTCGACTGGATGGTCCCAGTCTTCCTGAATGAACCCATAGCGAACTCGGCCCCGTAGGTAAGTGGGAGCCGCTCAGGGCAAGAAAAATCCTACAAGTGCACGGCTGTGATCGGAATGGAACCCACGATCTCCCAGCTGGAGGTCCATGATGCTGGCCACTTCACCACGGCAGCTGATTCCTCAGCTCTACCGTGCTTTCAGTTTGTGTACGGTCACCATGTATCATTCACTGCGTCAGGCATCGTTCACTGCGCCATGCATCGTTCACCGCGCCATGCATCATTCACTGCGCCCTGCATCGTTTTCACAGCGCCAGGCATCGTTCACAGCGCCAGGCATCGTTTACAGCGCTAGGCATCGTTCACTGCGTCAGGCATCGTTCACTGCGCCATGTATCATTCACTGCGCCATGCATCATTCACTGCGCCAGGCATCGTTCACTGCGCCAGGCATCATTCACAGCGCACCAGCATCGTTCACTGCGCCATGCATCATTCACAGCGCCAGGCATCGTTCACTGCGCCATGCATCATTCACAGCGCCAGGCATCGTTCACTGCGCCATGCATCGTTCACAGCGCCCAGGCATCATTCACAGCGCCAGGCGTCATTCACTGCGCCATGCATCATTCACAGCGCCATGCATCATTCACTGCGCCAGGGCGTCATTCACAGGCCAGTCCACGCATCATTCACAGCGCGCCATGCATCATTCACTGCGCCAGGCATCGTTCACTGCGGTTTCAGCTTGCTTGAAAACAAATCGAACTTGCGGTATTCATAAGCCGATGTGCAGCATGTGGTTTGGCTGCTACTGACTGGCTGCTAGTGTCGGTAAGAAGAACATAGCAACAACTTGTAGGCTCGTGTCGCTGTATTTGCACGGGGAATTGTGCCACCAGTAGGGTTTATCCTTGGTGAACCAGGTGTAAAATGGGAGAGAGAGAGAGAGAGAGAGAGAGGAGGGAGAGAGAGAGAGGCTCGGGGTGGGGGGGTAGGGAGGAGGAGAGGTGAGGAAGAAGAAGGCGTGTGTGTGTATGTGGGGGGGGGAGGATGGGTAGAGGAGGA
>JADBJO010001901.1:230000-235000 GCA_016801955.1 Conus betulinus | reverse complement strand
TGAAAACTATCATCCACAACCCATATCAAAACCAGTGGAAGAAGGAAGGCTGGGTGCATACAAGTGGGGCTGATCCAGGTCCAATCGGGCTCCAAGGATACCACCAAACAATTCCTCCTCAAACTGAAACTGGCCCTGCCGACTGCTGAGAACCACCTCAGCCGAATCAATACGGCACTGTATCTGCAGACCGCCAGAACACACCTGTCGCAGAACACTACGCCAGCCACATTGCATGATGTCTCTACGGGTTACGGCGTCAAACCTTGCCATGGGGTCAGAACTGCAGATTGCCAGCTTTGGGTAAAGTTGTAAAGAAAACCTCTGAATACTGGGCGGTATTTATCATGGCCGACAGAGACCTGAACATTCTGACGCCAAAAAACCAAACACAACAAATACGACCCGCAGAAGTAAGAAGACAATCAGGAAGAAGTTCGGCACGTCTGAACCCCATTACCAGAGGGCTTTTTTCGTTTTTGGGCTCGCACAGCTGTTTGTTATAGCTTCCTCAAATTTATGCAGAGTGTTGGTTAAAAATTTAAAGCTGCTTCGATGAAGACGTGAAAGATCAGGGAGGTGTTCTAATCACTACTCTTAAAAAAGCGTACGCTGGTTGTATTTACTGTACTATAGACTATCAGTTTACCTTCACCTATCGCAAAGCCTTTACTTGGGGGGCTTACTCCAGTTTTGGTTGTGGTGAATTCCAGCTGCAATCCCATATACCAACTACTGCAATTCCTGCTAAAGAACATGCTGGGTTTCGCATACACAGAAGTAGAACGAACAGAGCTTAAAACCTGGTTACTACCTTTGTGAAAAGCAATCTACAACACAGAGGGGTGGGTGAGAGGGTGTTTGTGTTGTGTGGCGTTATCACGGGTCTTAGAGACGACTTCAAGACAGGCCTTCGACGGCTCTGGCGGGGGAAGGGCACAATGTAATGTACTGTGTACGTATAAAATTGTAGTTAGAAGTCGCTTCACCTCCGCGAGACCCAAACACACTACTAACCAGAAGCATTCATAACTCAAAGCACCCACCACACACACACACACACACACGACACACACACAAACACACAACACACGCACGCACCACGCACGCGTCCCTGCGGCTAGCACCACACACACAACAATCACACACCACCCACGACAACACCCAACAACCACCAAACAAAACCACACACGTGCAGTACAGAAACACGAGATCGCGTCAAACAATCAGACTCGCGCTGCATAGGTAATTGGAATATCGTTAATCAGTTTCGAGGGAAAATATGTTTCTTTATGGAGTTTTTATAAGTCTCTAAGAGTCCGTGTTACGGCGAGAGAAGGGCAGACCATTCACAGATGCAGGTTGCCGGTAAGAGAAAGATCGTTGGCCTGAAGTTTTCAGGCGGCAGAGGGAAGCCGAAGCCAGACAGAGAATCGGATGGATGAGTGTTACATTGCGAGAGCGAAACATAGAGATGGAGGAGGGTAGAGAGTTAGGGAGGGAGCCAGATTATTGCAGTGATTTGAAAACCAGGAGGAGAACTGAAACGTCCAAATGCGAGATTTGATAGGGAGCCCAGTGTAGGGATGACAGAATTGAGTGATAATGTGATCAGATCTAGAGCAGGCGGGAGATACGACCACTTGGCGGGCATTGTATCAGAAACTTTTGAAAGTTTAGACGCTGCGCCCTAGGGACAACGGCAAAGAGGGAGTTACAATGAGTCAAGCCGCAGACAGCACAAAAGACAGATCGAGTCTTCAGGCATTTTTGTGAGAAAGCGTGACGGCAAATTGAGCCTGAGTTTATATGAAGTTCAAGTGGTGGCCCAGGACTTGCACACATATTAGAGATACAAATGTTTTGAAATAAAGGGTTTGGTCGAGTGTAACGCCCGAGGTTAACGAACAGACACTGATAGATTTATATCTTGTTTTCCATCAAGCATTATATGAAAACAGGGGAGAGAATGAGTTTCTGAAAGTGTTTGTTGAAGCAAGAGGTTTAGTTCAGTTTTGTCGCGTTGAGTTGAGTGGTAGTTTGTTATTGTACATCTATGAGTTACATCGATGAATGCATGCTTGAGAAGAGGAGATTATTTCGTAAGCTGAACTGAGATGGGCAAGAGATATACTACAGCTGGTTGTCATCTGAAAAGCTTGGTGAGAAGGAGAGAGTGTGGCTGGTGATAATGGCCGCGAGAAGGCTGGTGTGTAAGCACACAACAAAACCAGTCCAGGACAGATCCCTGACGGGATACCAAACCTCTTTAAGGGCTTTAGAGCGGAGACCTTAACACACCTTTCACTGAAACAGTTTGCGTGCCGTGCAATAGAGATTATGAAATAGAACCAGGGGAATGGAATCAGACAGAACCAGAAAGACCAAAAGAAGTGTTACCGTCTTGAGATAGAGGAATGGATAGTGATCTATTGTATCAAAAGCAGAAGACAGATCTACTACGAGAGAGGAAGAGAAACTTTGTTTCCATCAGAGCTGTGAGGATATGTTTGCTATGTTCAGAAGCGCTGTCTCGGTGCGTAGGCCAGCCCGGTAGGCTGAATGTGGTTTGAGTACAATAGATTGTGTTACAGAGAGATGTTCAGACAGTTGGTGCGAAAAACTTTTTTTCAATCAGTTTGGAAAGAAATGGGGAGATTAGAGACAGTCTGTAGTTCTTGAGATTTTCAGGATCTAAGTTTGCTTCTTCTTCAGGAGAGGGTCTGACAACTGCAGCAGTTTGAACACAGACCTGGGGAAAACAACCTGATTGCTAAGAGTCATTGATAATGGAATGTAAAGTATTGGAGGAGATCTTCAAGACAGAGCAGGTAAGAAGGGATGAGGGGAGATGGGGTCAAGGTCACATGTTTTGACAGTTGACTTTCTTCCAAGATTTTTCCGGACCGCTTCCTACCGACACAGAGTGGAATTCAGACCACTGAGTGCCAGAGAAGGAAGGATCAGGAGAAGGGGGGCTGAATAGGCGCATCATTGAGAGGGGGGGTGTCCAGATTATGGCCAAATAGGGTCTATTTTTTACCATAGAAAAACTCAGCGAAACGTGGGGGAGAGAGTCTGTCGCCGGGATTTGAGGAGGGCAGTTGTTGTGCGACTTTGATTTGCCAAGTAGGAGTATTGGTTAGCAGTAAACAGTATGATCTGGGATGTACTACAAGGCTAGGCTTTTGGCGCTGTAAAAAACATCATTTGGCACTGTCCGACATGTGGTTAACACGTGATTGGCGTACCCACGAAAATAAGCCAATGGCCACATACACAAGTCCGAAATTTGACCTTGGGCAAAATTTTCCATCAACGCCACTCAGCAACGGTATTCCGGAGCAGTGCTCATCACAGGGTGGGTCTAACAACAAACGGTTCCATGCTTCAGGTTGTTAGTTGGTCCGAGGCCGCTTTTCTATCTGCTCGGCGGACTGTGCTTCATCTATTCTTTGGAACGTGCTCGTGAACTGCCGCCCTTGAGATCATCTCACCCGCACGGTCAAGCACAGCTGAGAGTCTCCCATCTGGAGGAAGGACTGTTACTATAAAGGCTGCGCTGTCGCACGTGAACCGGTCGCCTGGCAGGCCAGTGCTAGGCAACTTGCCAAGGTTCATGACAGCTGACCTGCAACATCCACAAGCTACGGCATGGAAATATTTGCATGCGAGATAAGGACCCTCACAGGTTGATTTGAAAATAGGAACCCAAGCCACACAAATGAGATGCTGCAAATAATGTTCACTGCGGGAAAAAACAACCTGCGTCATAAAGCGCGTGTTGAGATTGCCAGAAAGATGTCTCTTTTCACATAAAAAGTTGCATTCTATTCGAGATCTTGCACGCGTGCACAGCGCTTTCTGGGATTTCCAACTGGCAGGAATTGTGACTCCTTGACCCCTTCTCCCCAGCCAGTCGCTTGTTTGTTTATATATTGTATTTCACCGTGAAACAGTTACGAGAGATCGCGTGGCCGGTGTGTGTGTGGGGTGTTGTGGTGGGTGTTGTGGGTTTGGTGTGGTGTGTGTGTGTGTGGTGTGTGTGTGTGAGAGAGAGTGAGGCGGGGGGGGGGGGTGAAGATTTATCGGTTATTCATAGCTTTTGTTGTTGCTGGCTGTGTTGAGTTGATGAACTGTTGTTATACAGTTTGCCTTTCACATAGGACAATGTGTTTGTGTGTGTGGTGTGTGTGTGGTGTGTGTGTGTGTGTGTGTTGTGTGTGTGTGTGTGATGACCGCGTGCGCTCGTACATGAGAGACAGACAGACAGAGACACCGAGAGATTTAGACAGAGAGAAGTTTCAACACGAAATGCAGTGACACAGACAGACCCAACTGAGGACTTGAGAGAACGCCAAACCGCAGTACTGGCACATAAAATTTGCAAACGGCATTGGCTGGAGCGAAGAAGACACACAGAACCCCCGTGATCCCGTCCAACTGATAAAGAGAGAACCATCAACGTGCACATAGGCTATGGCAGCATTCTAGCCTCATAGTGGAGAATCGCTTTATTTTTTTCCCCAGGAACCATCTGTCATCCACAATGAAAAAAGGTTAAGATGTTAGTCCTATCCTAGCGATCTCAAACTGTTTCCTTAGGATCTAGTAGTTTTCCCTCATTTCCACGGGTTATTTGGTGTTATTTCTGACGGATTATGACAGGTGGTCCTATTTTTTTTTTTTTTTTTTTTTTGCGGGGGCAACCAGTTACAAACCTTGTTAAGGAAATAATGTCCAACGTCAACAGGAAGACAGTGGTGACCGCCACCCCCACCCCCACCCCCCCCCTACCCGATCGCAAACGATTTTTTTTACACTATTTGTTGCCGAGCCTCATACACTCTCTCTGTCTACCTGTCCTCTGTATGTCCTGTCCGGTCTGTCTGTCTGTCGGTCTCTGTCTCTCTGTCTATGTCTTGTTTCATCCACTCTCCTCTCTCTCTCACTCTCTCCTCTCTCTCATCCCCATTCCCTCCCTCCACCCTCCTCCTCTC
>JADBJO010001901.1:172500-202500 GCA_016801955.1 Conus betulinus | reverse complement strand
GTAATCAATAAGGGTGGTGGTGCTGTGGACTTCCTCTTCTGGTTTAAGACTAAATGAGAGGGCTGCACTCTGCTTCTATACATATAAAAGGCAATTCTGTCTATCTGTCTGTCTGTTTGTTTCTCCGCCGTGCCTAAACCGCTGGATGGATCTTCACCATATTTGGCATGCATCTTCACTTAACCGATAAAAAGGTCTTGAAGGGGCCCGATTTTCAAAAAAGGGGGTAGTTTAAAATAAATAAATAAATAAACATTTCTACCCTTGCGCCAACAGGGATTCACGCTGACTGAAGTTGTCACACACACACACACGCGGAGCACGAAGGGACAGTAGGGCGGGAAGGGGGTAGAGAATGGGAGCGGGATGATGACTGACGGAGCGGGACAACGGGGCAGAAAGACAAAGGCAGGCTGCAAGCTTACACAGTGAGACTGAAGAGGAAACACAGGAGCGCCTTGCAGCCGTGGATTCACGCTGAATGACTTTGTCACACACAAATGACGTCTTGGAAAAAAAAAAAAATGATCAATGACGTAATTACTAACAATGACGTATCAATGGAGCAGAAAGAGACAGGTCCTCCACCGTGCTTAAAACGCTGGATGGATCTTCACCATATTTGGCATGCATCTTCACTTAACCGATAAAAAGGTCTTGAAGGGGCCCAATTCTAAAAAAAAAAAAAAAGGGGGGGGGGGGGGGGGGGGGGGGGGGGTTTAAAAAAATAAATAAACATTTCTACCCTTGCGCCAACAGGGATTCACGCTGAATGAAGTTCTCACACACACATTTCTATCCTTGCGCCAACAGGGATTCACACTGAATGAAGTCACACACACACTCAACAGAATCGTTAACGTTGGTCATCAGCACGCAGTTTTTGAGCTTTGACAGGTTTTGGCAGTACTTTGACTGCAGAAATTCATTTCTAATTCCAACATACCTCAGGCGTATCAAAAAAAATCAACACGGTTGTGGATTCCGGCCGGCACAGAAACCCTCTACCCTGTCGAGTTTCTGAACTCTCTTGAACCCCCTGGACTACCCCCGCCCAATCTCCTACTCAAAGTCGGCTGTCCGGTGATGCCGCTCCGCAGCCTTGACCCACCAACATGCTGCAACGGCACACGGCTCATCGTGAAGCAGCTCAGACCACATGTTGTTGAGGCCACCATCATTACAGGGCAGACCACAGGGAAGGATGTCTTCATTCCGAGGATCCCCTTGATACCCAACATCCTACCCCATCGAGTTCAGGCGCCTGCAGTTTCCATTGCGCCTGTGCTTTGCCATGACCATCAACAAGGCACAAGGCCAGTCAATGGGGGTTGTTGGCCTGTTCCTTCAGGAGCCATGCTTCTCGCACGGACAGCTCTATGTCGGCTGTTCCCGGGTTGGAAACAGCAACAGCTGTTTGTGTACACTCCAGAAGGAAATACAAGAAATGTGGTCTATCCAGCCGCTTCGAAGTAGACAATAGGCACAAAGCAAACAGGGCTTGCTGTGCCTCCTGCCAGCCACTGGCTGTGCAGCCTGCCAGATCACTTGCTTGGACGCTTGCTGGACCGCTTAAAAGACCACATGCTGGGACGCTTAAAAGACCACTTGCTGGGAAGCTTAAAAGACCACTTGCTGGGACGCTTAAAAGACCACTTGCTGTCTCTGTCTCTGTCTCTCTCACGCAGACAAACCCACACACAACTGCACATGCGTTATGGCTCTAAACGAAGGAATAGAAAGGAGAATCATGTACAAAATAAATACTAACCCATAAATATTAATGCACACACACACACACACACACACACACACACACACACACATGCGTGTCACAAGGCTCACCAAAACTATCAAAAGAGAGGGGAAATATTTGCGCCTCAGGTTCCCACGCCGAGTGGGTACAGGCTGCAGTGGGAGTGTAGTGGGGATGGAGAGGATTATTAGGAAGAAGAAAAGAGGTGAGTTTGAAGAGCAGTCTAGCCATTGATGTGTCAGTGACTATTGACTTGAGGTTGCTGCCTTGCCGGGGTGGTGTGTGTGTGTGTGTGTGTGTGTGTGTGTGGTGTGTGTGTGTGTGTGTGTGTGTGTGTGTGTTGTTGTTGTTGTTCTTCAGTTTAACGTCTTTCCACTAAAAGTGATATCAGACGATGTGAGTGTGTGTAAGTGTGCGCGCACGCATGCGCGTGTGCACGCGTGCGTGTGTGTGTGTGTGTGTGTGTGTCTGTGTGTGTGTGCGCGCGCTGTGTGTGCGTGTTTTATGTGTCTGAGTGAGTGTGTCTGCGTGTGTCTGTGTGAACATGTGCATGCCTGTCTGATTCAATTACAATAACAAATGAGTAACCCTACTACTCCCCCCCCCCCCCCCCACCCCACCCTTCCTCATCTCGGGGAAGCATTAATTTAAAGCGAAGAACAAAAAAAAAAATCTAATTACACAATATATAATACTAAAGGAGAGCGTCCAATGGGCCACTTTGTCAGTTCTTGAGCACTGTCAATCATATTTGGATAGGTAGTACGAACAGGTCAATTAATGTGTAGAAGGACGAGCGGTTAACCACTCAGAAAAAAAAATGTCAAACAAATTTAAAGATAAATACCAACTGAACTATGTGACAACCTTTTGCAAATTGTGTAAAGATAAAACCAGTCATTTAATACTCTGGATAGAGACAGGGAAACCGGATCCATCAGATGAAATATCGTCACCAGTTTTGCTAATAACCTTTTTTGTTCTTGGACAGTGAATTAATACATGTTCATCTCCAAGTCTTTCTCCACGCATACATGTAACATTTTTGCTAAATTTTGTTCGAAGTGAATTCAAACGCATTCTGTGCATTAAACTTTGTATTTCTCTAGGTATGGAGGCAAGGTCAGTCTTGATGAGGCCAATAGATTTTTTCCAGAATTGGGTTTGTGGTAATAGTTAATTTCTGAGTTCTCTAATACATTTCTGGATGTGTGTGTGTGTGTGTGTGTGTGTGTGTGTGTGTGTGTGTGTGTGTGTGTGTGTGTGTGTGATGTCTTGTTTTCAGTCTTATCTTTTGTGACACTTCAGTGGCATTCTCCTCAACGCCAGCTCCCCGTCCACAGCCACATCCTGGTACGTCCTGTCGCAGCCCCAGCCCCAGCAATCGACAGAGAGCAATCTATGTCCTGTCGTCATGAAGCAGCCCACTACTACCAGGCCGTTGACGTGTGTCTGGCATTGACGTCTTGATGTCTGATACCTGCCCGTTGATATGTTAATATCTGATAGTAGGCCATTGATGTGTGGATGTCCGATACCATTGTTGTCTGATACCTGGCCATTGATGTCTGATACCATTGATGTCCGATACCTGGCCATTGATGTGTGGATGTCTGATACCATTGATGTCTGATACCTGGCCATTGATGTGTGGATGTCTGACTGACACCTGGCCATTGATGTGTGGATGTCTGATACCATTGATGTCTGATACCTGGCCATTGATGTGTGGATGTCTGACACCTGGCCATTGATGTGTGGATGTCTGATATACCATTGATGTCTGATACCTGGCCATTGATGTGTGGACGTCGTCTGATACCATTGATGTCTGACACCCGACCATTGATGTGTGGACGTCTGATACCATTGATGTGTTGATGTCTGATACCATTGATGTGTTGATGTCTGATACCAGGCCATTGATCTGTGGATGTCTGATACCATTGATGTGTGGATGTCTGATACCATTGATGTGTTGATGTCTCATACCATGGATGTGTTGATGTCTGATACCATTGGTGTGTTGATGTCTGATACCATCAATGTGTTGATGTCTGATACCTGGCCATTGATGTGTGGACGTCTGATACCATTGATGTCTGATACCTGGCCATTGATGTGTGGACGTCTGCTACCATTGATGTCCGATACCTGGCCATTGATGTGTGCACGTCTGATACCATTGATGTCTGATACCTGGCCATTGATGTGTGGATGTCTGATACCTGGCCATTGATGTGTGGATGTCTGATACCATCGATGTGTTAATGACTGATACCTGGCCATTGATGTGTGGACGTCTGATACCATTGATGTCTGATACCTGGCCATTGATGTGTAGATGTCTGATACCATTGATGTCTGATACCTGGCCATTGATGTGTGGACGTCTGATACCATTGATGTCTGACATCTGGCCATTGATGTGTGGACGTCTGATACCACTGATGTCTGATACCTGGCCATTGATGTGTGGATGTCTGATAACTGGCCATTGATGTGTGGATGTCTGATACCATTGATGTCTGATACCTGGCCATTGATGTGTGGACGTCTGATACCATTGATGTCTGACACCTGGCCATTGATGTGTGGATGGATGTCTGATACCACTGATGTCTGATACCTGGCCATTGATGTGTGGATGTCTGATACCTGGCCATTGATGTGTGGATGTCTGATACCATTGATTTCTGATACCTGGCCATTGATGTGTGGACGTCTACCATTGACGTCTGATACCATTGATGTGTTGATGTCTGATACCATTGATGTCTGATACCTGGCCATTGATGTGTGGATGTCTGATACCTGGCCATTGATGTGTGGACGTCTGATACCATTGATGTGTTGATGTCTGATACCATTGATGTCTGATACCTGGCCATTGATGTGTGGACGTCTGATACCATTGATGTGTTGATGTCTGATACCATTGATGTCTGATACCTGGCCATTGATGTGTGGACGTCTGATACCCATTGATGTGTTGATGTCTGATACCATTGATGTCTGATACCTGGCCATTGATGTGTGGATGTCTGATACCATTGATGTGTTGATGTCTGATACCATTGATGTCTGATACCTGGCCATTGATGTGTGGATGTCTGATACCATTGATGTGTTGATGTCTGATACCATTGATGTCTGATACCTGGCCATTGATGTGTGGACGTCTACCATCGATGTCTGATACCTGGCCATTGATGTGTGGACGTCTGATACCATTGATGTCTGATACCTGGCCATTGATGTGTGGATGTCTGATACCATTGATGTCTGATACCTGGCCATTGATGTGTGGACGTCTACCATCGATGTCTGATACCTGGCCATTGATGTGTGGACGTCTGATACCATTGATGTCTGATACCTGGCCATTGATGTGTGGATGTCTGATACCATTGATGTGTGATGTCTGATACCATTGATGTGTGATACCTGGCCATTGATGTGTGGATGTCTGACACCTGGCCATTGATGTGTGGATGTCTGATGTTTGGTGATTGATGTGTTGCTGCCTGGCCATTCATGACTGTGGCCATAGACCAGTTGATGTGTGGTTAAGAATAAGTTTGGCCATATGTGTAAATATGTGGCCATTGAGATGTTAACCTCTGGTCATTGATGTGTGGCACTTGAAGGGTTGACATCTGGTCTTTTATTACTTGCTGTAAGGCCATTAATGTGCTCAAGTTTGACCATTGATGCGTTGATGTCTGGTCAGCGATGTCTTGCAGAGGGAACCGTTGATGTGTTGACAGCTACTCTTTTTCATTACTAATGCTCAGTCATTCATTTTTCTCGCTTCCATGCTATGAATACAACCCGTTTAGAAATATTTTGATACTGAAATATTTCATTTGGCAATCGCCGTCAAAGTAATCATTATTAAAAAATGGACTAAACATTTTATAACGACTCATTCACAGGCACGCAATTCCCAAAACTGTTGTAAAATGCTCAAATATCAATTACCACAAAAAGCCGTTACGCCGCGCCTCTCGGTTTCTTCTTTCACATAATCACGTCGATAATGAACACGATTATTTTGTCACTTCAACAAACAGCAGCCTTTCCACAGACTGACTGTATGCGAGGTTTATTCATGGATCTTTATCAGATCCAAATTACAGGCACAAAAGACCAGAACATGCGACCATATCTTCCTATCGAAATCAGCGTGCGAAAATGTGTGCCTTAGTGTGTACATTCGCATGCGAGCGCGCATGTCCACCTGCCGATCATTCTGTACAAAGCAGATACAGACAAATACAACCTCGGGATGCTTGGCTGGCTTAGTGGTACACTGGCAGTGCACCGTCTTCATAGCAAAAGCCAGCTACTGCCGGTTCGAATCCCACCTGCGCGGAACTGTCAGACCTCTTCAATGCCTATCTTTAACGTTTTGTCGCTCTAGTGGTGTCATATTCATCTCCATATATCAAAACCGACATGATTTCCCTTTGTATGGTCGACAGGCCGACTGGTTTTTATGGTGGTGGAAGAAGACGAAGAGAGAAGAAAACGACTGAAGGAGGAAGACAAGTAACTTTCACACACATTCATCATCCATTTGAACATTCGTCTCCAACACTCACATGAAAGCACTCCACGTTTTCTTGTCGGTCTTTTTGTTTACTAGTTTTTTGTTGAATTTTTTTTTTTTTTTTTCATATTCGTATTTCGGGAAAATGAAAGGAAAGCAAGCAAATTCCCAGAGAAAGAGCATTTTGTATTGCAACAGAGAATGGACATTTTACAACCATCAACAGTGGGCTTTAGCTATTGCTTCCCACTCCAATATGGAGCCCATGTTGTTCTGGACAAACAGATTAACAACGTTTGCAGGGAACATTTTTTTAAATCATGCACACACGCAGTCACACATGCGTGCCCATGTGCGTGCATGCACGCGCACATTTGCGCACTCAAGCACATTCTCTTACATGCAGCGCCCATGTTATTAAGTCAACCACAAAGAAAACTTGTCATTTGAAAAATCAACCAATCGATTGTCTGCCGTTCAATCATTATCCAATGTGGACATTTCTGTACAACCAGACAAAAAAAAAAAAAAAAAAAAAAAAAAAAAAAGAAGCAATCGATCATCCAACCTTTTATCATTAATCACACCCAAAATCAAACTAGCACTCTGCAGTCCACTATCCAATCGTATGGACAGGGAGAGAAAAAAAAAAGAAAGAAAACACCATTCTTCCATCACAAAACGTTGCATTTCACTTCTTTGCATTCGTTTCTTCATTGCAGAACGCAGCACGTTCACAAGAACGCAGCATGTTCACAAGAAGTCGTCCTTATACCATGGAAACCAACCGAACTGGCGTCATCCAAAACAAGGCATCACTGCAACTCTAGCAATCGAGCTGAACAAAAAAAACAAACAAAAACAAAAAACCAAAACACATCACGTCTGCGCAATCCAGTACACTGAAAAGAGAAGAAGAAGAAAAAAACACCCACAAGTTTGGGGTCAGTGGGGGAGCACAGCCGCTTAGTACACGCTTGACCAACCAGGCTAACAGTGGGTAAAGGTTCAAGTCCCCCACTTCCTTGGAACGAAAGAAAACCCTTGCACTAGAAGCTAGAGAAAACAAACATCTCAAAAACGTTAATAGCACATACTGGATATTTCACCCACGTGCTATTATTGCTAATTCTTTCTTGCACATTGGTATAATTATGCCTTTTTACACATTCAAAACACACGGGAAAAAAAAAGCAGAAAGAAATCAAACTTAACACAGTACAAACCTTGTCTGACTAGCTTAAATCATGGTCAAGAGTTTAATCTTACGAAGAGACCGAAGCAAACACTTAAAAACCTGCTTGGAGGTGAGGGATGTGGGAAGGAATGCTGATGCACAGACAATGCTACCACTCCAATACAATCTACAAACATCCTCGAATGCCCCCCATCTCTGCCCACTCTATGAGAGTGAACATAACTCGCTACACACCAAGATCGTTTTTTCCAACATGACAATCACCCTGCATTCAAGTCACAAACGAAAATCAAATAAAACAAACAAAAACCCAGCACATATTGAATTACAGAATACGCTGGCAAACAAGAACTGGCCAAACTAGTTTACAAATGATTTTGTGGCAATACTGAAGTACCTCATATACTAGCCACAACAGAATACACAGCACTGGACATGCTTAACACACACAGGCACAAATTGCTGAATGGCTTACCCAACTCCAAACTTACTGCTCAAAGAGAGACCCTCGCACAGAGAAAAATTAACCCATACATTCACTCTTAAGTCTCCTTGAAAGTCTTGGACAGGGAAAAAAAACCACACACACACAAATATTGTGATTGTACGTGCATTTGTTTCTACATTCATTTCTAACATCTATATTCGTTTCTAATAAAAAACGTCATAACTATTATCAGCCTGAGTGCACATATAGTGATGGTGAAAGCAAGGGAGAAAATGAAGGAGGCATGGGGGGAGAGTTTGGGCCGTTTCCATCCATCATAGGTTATTGGGTGAATGTACAGTGCTACCAAATCGTCGCTGTATGCTGTACATGTCCTGTTATTTGGTGCAGGGTACAATCCTACCTAATGATCACCTTGTACAGTATAGGTCCTGTCACCTGAAGAGTACAGTCCCACCAAATGATCTGAGACCGTTTGTGTCTTGCAATTTGGTGCAGAGAACAGTCAAACCAAATGATCACTTACACTGTGTACGTCCTGTATTTGGTGCAGGATACAGTCCGACTACCAAATGATCACACTACACATTGTATACATCTTATTATTGGTGTAGAATACAGTCCAACCAAATGATCACTGCAAGCTGTATTATGATGTCCTGTTATTTGGTGCAGGTTACAATCCTGCCAAATGATCACCGTATATCGTTTATGTCCCGTTATTTGTAGCAGGGTAAATGCCTACCAAATGATCACAAGTAGGCTTATTATGCCCTGTTATATGTTGTGGGACACAGCCCTAGTCAGCTATCACTGTGTACTGTATACCTGTTATCTGGTGCAGGGTACGGTGCCACCAAATGATCACTAAACATGTCCTGTCCGCACACAGTATGCATGCATTTTTCTGGAAAACAGCAGAAATGAAATGAACAATTTCAATTCGAGATGAAACGACAGAAAGTGACCCTCAATGGCCCAGTGGGGGGCGGGGGGGGGGGGGGGGCCTCATTGGCAGAGGGGCTGGTACACACCACACAACCAACAGAGAGAAATGTTACCACAGCTTGCCCATTTGATATTTGAAACAGGGCACTCCAGAGCCAGTGACTGAACCAGCACAAATGCCATTACACTGATCCTATACCTCCCAGTTGCAGCAAGCATTCAAATGGCAACGATGTCATGAATGTTATGTAAAAATTTGTATGCTGAGAACAAGTCATCCAACTGCAACAGCGGACTGTTTAAGACATGAAAGTTTAGTACTGGCAAGTCAGAGTACCGATCCAGAGAATCCTTGCCGACCGTGCATGCAGATAACTGCTGACAGTAATTACACCAAGCAGAAGGGCACTTGGGAGAATGCAATCCTCCATCAGCCACAACAGTCAAGCGTATTAAGTCCATTCTGCCTTGAAATTCCTTGCACCGCATGTTCCGGAGCTGCACTTTTGTGTGGAAAGCTGGAGAGAGACCTGCTGCATCAATTGTTGCTTCAGCATGGCCTCCAACTGAGGGAAAGTGTGCTGCTGACAATGCCAAAATTATATGTGTGGACATCTTTGAACTTCTACAGGTTCTTGGGCAAAAAGGAAAGCAAAGTTGGCTGCACATATACACCATGAAAACAGATGCACCCACCATCGAAAAACATGGATGAACATCTGAAACCAGAACTGTTAGAACAGCATGCCAGGATCACCAGGGCCCGGTAGGGTACAGGAACAACACTGGAGAGGTCCCATCACCCCTCCACTGCATAATCATACCGACTGCCAGATGTATGTCGTCCCGTTCTGTGACTGCCTACACATTTACAGTAGTATTCTTAATGGGATGCAAATGTCCTGACATAAAAAAACGAAAAATGAAAGAAAAAAAAAAAAAGAAAAAGTATGCTGGCACACTTCAAAACAAGAAAATTCAATAGGATGTTTCATAAAATCACAGACACAGCTGTTGAACAGTATTCTGGTAGTAACCTCTCTCTGCTGGTTGGACTCAACTGTTCTTTTTTTCTTTCTGTAGTATAAACTAATTTCTGTAGTATAAACTAATTAAGTTCCTTCAAAAAGACCATTAATACTTTAAAAAGAAAAAAAAAAAAGTGATTAGAAGGATTTCTATCCGTAGGCGGAATGACTGAAACACGAGGAGAAATCCTTACCAAAACAAGCACAAAAGAGCTGTTGGAAGTACTGGGGTAATTCTTTTCAGAGGCAAAAGAAATGGTTGCCATCTGCGTTACAAGAGACGCTGACAAACAAAGAATGAGTGGGGAGGGAAACACAAATCCTGAATCATGTGAAGGATTTACCATTGCACAACATCACAGCCTTTGGACCATAGCCTATTGCCTGGCGTCAACTGAGGACAAACAAATACCATGACATAGGGCTCAAACAAGTCAGTCGTGGGCAAGAAAGGGAAATCAAGACACTCGCTGTTCAATGCACAATCATTCAGGAACAGTTTTTGAAAGCATCATTTATATATATATATATATATATCTTGAATGTTCACATAGTTCCACGATTCATCATCATCATTTTTTTTTTTTTTTTTTTTTTTTAATTTTTGGTCCGCTTTGCCATTCAGGGTTTTGCATGTGCACATACAGGTAAGCACCTTCTTTTGGATTTTATCCCCTTCCCCATGACACCCCCCCCCCCCCCCCCCCCCCCAACAAATAAAAGTACTAATCCCAACCAGAACCCTCACTTTTTTCTCCTTCATGTTCATAAGACTGTATTCTCATTCCATTTCTTAGGTCGTACTACCTAGTCACCACTAAACTATGCAATAAATAAAGTTTAGTTGCTACCATTTCACACAAAAAAATTAATTTTTTTTTTTTGTGAAGATCAACTCTACAGGTGCTCGAGCGACTAATGGTGTATCAGCAAGCCCAGCTAAACACACTATTTTCATGTGAATAATGAGAGACTTGGCTTACTCCCCCCCTCCCCCAAGTCAAATGGACACGAGTATTAAAGATGCTTATGTCCCCCTTTCTTTTTTCATATGAAGAAAAAAAAGTGTGTGCAAGCACACACACACACACATACATTGTGCAGACCACTTCATTCACATGGGAAGGTCATACGGTGATATCATCCTTCCCTTGTTCAATTTGTTTTCAATACCCCAAGTCCTTTCTTTTTGGTGTATCAATCTGCCAGAAAACTTAACCCTAGTCTTCAGTTCAACATCCCCCCCATTCCCCCCCCCCCCTTCCCTCCAAGTAGAGGCCGACTTGTTCAAAAACGATCACTGAACGGCAAAGCCTATCTTTCTCCCCCCACTAATCTGACAATCAAGTCACTAACTGACTCAGGACAATGTCAGCAATGTTCACCACGTGAATGAAGCCACTGCAATTCTTAGCGGTCCGAAGAGTGTAGAGGATCAAAAAACCATGTTCTGTCCACAGCACTTCTGGTATTATATATATCTATGTATAGGTATAATTATCACAATGCGATGATCAGCGTCACAGCTCAGTTTTTGTTTGTTTTTCCCCCCAGGTCAGCACTACGACCCATCGTCTGTTCCTCTCCAGTCACTGATGACAGATTCAGATGATGGAAACCATGGCTACCCGGCCACGGTCACTGAAGAAAGGGATGGAGGTGTCAGAAATCATGGGCCGCCCACTTCCTGTCACTGAAGAAAGGAAGAAGATGATGGGGATACCCTGGCCGTCCATCTCCTCCAGTTACTGTGACCGGGAACTGTGAACAGACCTTGGAATGCTGTTCACACTGGCAGTCGTCCACACCAGTTCTTCAGGTGTCCTCAGCCTTGGCGAATCCGGGGAGCTGCCTCCTCCTGCCTCTCCCTCAGGGCTCTCCCCCACACCTCTCCCTTTGGGCTGCCCCCTCCCCCTCCCCCACCCCCCCACCCCCTACTCAAGCCTCTCCATCTCATTGACTCCCTGGCCCAGCCAGAGGAAAACCAAGGGCACCCATCCCCCCCCCACCCAACCACCCCAGGTGCCCTCATGCAGCCAGGATGAAGCGAAAAGGGCAGCTCCTTTCTCTCCCATGGCAAGTCCTGAAAACTGTTCAACTGTTGACTTGGTGCAAGTAGTCAGTCGGCTACGTGGAGGAGGAGGAGGAGGAGGGGTTATGGAGGGAGGTCATGAGCTGCTGGAGGAGGGGGTTCTGGATGGGGGGGAGGGGGGCGGGCAGCTTGCTGAGGGTCTCCGGCGTGGCCTCGCTGCGCAGCACCTTGTTCTCTGCTCCAGCTTGTGCAGGCGCTCCATCAGCTCCTTGATTTGCTCCTTCAGCACCTCCACCTCTTCCCGCACTGCGTACATCAGGTGAGACTTCACCAGGTCCTGCACACATATCGACAATACAGGATTAGTAAAATGATAATCCATGTCTACATCAGGTGAGACTTCACCAGGTCCTATGGACACACATCAACAAAACAGGATTAGTAAATTGATAAACAATGTCTGTCAGTTGGTCTTCACCAGGTTATCCATATATACGCTAGACAATGTCCGCCGAGCCATCCACCTACCTCGCTCACAGAGCAAAAAATGTACAATCCAGGAAAAAGCCACAAACACTGAGTGATATAGACTCCAGCAGATCATAGAGGCCACCTAGGGTTGTATGCCAGTTTGAAAACACAACTAAATAAAATAAAATCTACCATCAACCACGTTCAAGTCCTATCAAAATAAAAGAAATTGCTTTCTGTTTAAAAAAAAAAAAAAAAAAAAAAAGAGGATATTCAATCCCAAACTAACTGGTTAATCAGGTTCCTATGTATAAAATAAATAAATAAATAAATAAACTGGTGTGACCAATATCAAGCCTGCATGAGCTTTCCTGCCCGCGATGAAATGGTTTTTTTTTTTTTTTTATTTTCAAATTTAATAAAAAATTCCACTGAAGGAGTTTATAAACAGTGAGCGTATTCCATTCCTCTTGCCTAAACTCTGACGTTTATCTTCGGAGTTTTGGTTTGCAGTTTGGGGAGGTTTTTTTTTTTCCCATAAGCCACTACCACCAATGCACTCCAAAGACATGTGGGAGGATACCAGCTATTCCACACAGCTGATCCTTTTCAGGGTACAGGTGAATGAATTGGTATGGCAGAAAATAGTCTATATCCCAGCAAGAGAAACCAAAGGCAAACAAACTGAAAAACTATCAATTTCAAGAAAAAGACTTCTGACTCTATGTAAACCATTGACTGCATGCCCTTCATATTTTTCCCTCCCCATGCACCGTTTCTTCTACATTCATGGCATATGCTGAAGCTGTACGACAAACAAGTAGGGTAACTCTTGCTCCCATAAAGAAACCTAACACAGAGTACGTTTATTCAAGACTGGCACAGCCTTTTAAACTTGAATCACATCAGACCAACACAAAAACGAACAATCTAATAGTGGGGGGGAAAACAAGCACAGCCCAACAGCCCCTCCATCATCACATTAATGACTTGGCAAAGATTTGAACTTAAGGCCGGGGGGGGGGGGGGGGGGGGGGGGGTTGTTGAAAATGAAGAAACTGGGAACATAAAATTAAGAAAATATATTATAGAGATATGATAGATATTATAGATACGTATATATTATAGATATAAAAACTCTTCACTAGCTGCATGGGGGGCCTAACGTAATTCAATTTTGAAATTGTATGGTTAATCACCTGGCTGACTGGGGGGAGGGTGGGGGTGGGGGTGAGAAGAGAGAGAGAGAGAGAGAGAGAGAGAGAGAGAGAGAGAGAGAGAGAGAGATATCGGGGTGAGCCGGCCGCACACGACAGGTCAGACAAACAAGGGCAACTTCCACAGGCAAGTCATCTGTTGCCAACGTGCTCGCCTTGCCGGGACCCCTGTCCAACCGCCAACTGTCAACAACAAGCCAACCTTGAGCAGATTGCCCTGATCACCGGTCCAGATACCTGCCCGGCTAGCCCGCTGGACACACACACACACACACCGCAGCAAAAACACCCACCGCCAAGTCAAACCCAAGGTCACCACACCCGGGGCCCGACCTTACTGGCGTGACCTCAGGCGCGTAGGGTCAGCGCAACGGGACTGGAGGAAGGCTGAGAGGGGGGGGAGGGGGGGGGGGAATGGGGATGGGGGTAGGGGGTGGGCAGTTCCTGCCCGTTCCGGGCACGGAAATAGCAGGGAAACGGGCCTCAGTCACGTGGCCTCAGGCGTGGTGGGTACACAACCACACAATGCAGAGCAGCTTCTGGCGGGTATTGTGTTCACAACGTGGTCGGTCGGTCGTCAGGCCACTGACCCCCGAAACCACACAGCTGACTCCGGAGCCAACGACCGGCCTCTTCCGTGTTTTCGGCTTCGCTCAGACTTCACTCAAAGTGTAACGGTACGCCAGTATCTAAGCCTGCTAGCTGTTCATAGCCATTACCACCACCACCACCCCCTCCTCTCTCTCTCTCCTTCCACATGCGATTCAGCGACGGTAGAATCCGGTTCACCGAATCCGTTAAGCATGTTTACAGCCAGTAGTAAATAGTAACCGACTCCTTTCCCCGTGGCTGATGTTGTCGTAGTCAGTCAGTCCGTTCTTTTCGTTTTGATGAAAAACTCCCCCTCTTCTAATCAATAAAAAAAAGGGGGGTGGGGGTGGGGGGTGGGGGTGGGGGGGGTGGGTGGGAAGGAAATTAGTGGTTTTACACACATGAATTTGTACAGATCTGTGTGTGTGTGTGTGTGTGTGTGTGAGGGAGAGAGAGATGAAGGAGACAACGCGCGTGTGTGTCGGGATGGAAGAGGAGGGGGGAGGGACAGGATGTTGAGAGAATAGGCGCGCGCGCGCGCGCGCGCGCGAGAGAGAGAGAGAGAGAGAGAGAGAGAGAGAGAGAGAGAGAAGAGAGAGAGAGAGAAGAGAGAGAAATAGGCTGACTATACGACTGCACACCACAGCCACAAAAGCTACGCAAATTGTGATTGAACACTACTGAGCCATCAATTCAGTTATAGGGTACGTAAGGAAAATCTAAGAAAAACGACGTCTTGTCTTGTAAACACGGACTCTTTCGTCCTCTTCTCTTCTTCATTTGAAAAAAAAAAAAAAAAAAAAAAATGCTTAAAGAACAAGAAAAAAAATCTCCGAGCACCGTGAAACGGATCGACGCCGACATAAACAGACATTATGTGTAGGCGAGAGATATTGAACGTCCAATCAAACGGCCGTGCACGTAGTGGGTCGTGACGTCATCAAGCCAGGTGCGCGAGTTGTCAAACAACAAAGAATGGTGTTGAATAGATAATTTTGTCTGCAGTGAGACACGACAGATCGCGCCATTTTTAGGAATGTGTAGGAGGCGGGAAGAATGTGGGGTGGGGTGATCTATGACGGTGCCCTACCCGTTTCCCCTTCAGTTTCCCTTCCCCCGTGCGTGTGTGTGCGTGTGCGCGCGCGCACGTGCGTGCGCAAAGGGAGGAGAGGAGGACACTGCAATGTATGTATACTCGTATGAAGTGTGGGAGTGAATAGGGGATAGAGAGGTGTGACAGGGTAGGAGCTCAGGAAGTGACTGTGTTCGTCGTAGTGGTGAATCAACTTGTTGCAGAGTAAAATCGCGTTTGGACATACGTGCATGCGTTCGCGCGCGCGCGCCCACACACATAGAGTCCCCGTTTTCCAGTATTCCTACTTACTCACACACACACACACACACACACAGAGTTACTTCTAAATACACACAACTATACACACGCGCAAACAGCTAGCACGCGTATACAATAATGGATTCCCACTTGCCTTGGCATTTCGGTCGATCTATCATTCACGAGCATAGCAGCAAAGACACTGCCCTCACAATGGTGGGGGAGGCTGGGGGGAAAGGGGGGGGGGGTCTGAGGAGGTGGTAGGTTGATCACCATCACAAACATGCCCCGACCTGCTACTGGGAAAATTAAACATCCATGGCGGGGGTCGGGGTAGGGCTCCTCAATCCATGCAAGCTACCTATTATTTTGATGGGTATATCAACACCCTACACTTAAACTTCAAGCTCAGATCAGACCCGAGTTGCAAAACAGGGAAAAACCCCAAATCTATACCCACCCTCAACCAATCTT
Organism: Conus betulinus; assembly: GCA_016801955.1. Taxonomy (NCBI): domain Eukaryota; kingdom Metazoa; phylum Mollusca; class Gastropoda; order Neogastropoda; family Conidae; genus Conus; species Conus betulinus. Next base: position 186,449 of record JADBJO010001901.1, on the reverse strand, counting down.
GACAAACAACAGAAATACTTCCCGTGTCCGCCTACCCCCATCCCCGCAATGCTTCCGTCCTTACGCCGCTGGGAAACACACACACACACCGGTCGCAACTAGTTAACTCGCTGGGGGGGGGGTGCCAAGTCATGTTGGGCCGATAAGGTTCCGCCGTGTTGCTATCTTGCCGGGAAGTACGGATAGCGTCACGGTCATGCAGCGCACGCCGTGTCCAGATAGACCGATTAACCTCCTACTGACCCGAGGCTTTTAAAGAAGTTATAGAGCATTGGGGGGGGGGGGGGGGGGGGGGGGGGGGGAGGGGAGGAGAGGAGAAGCAGGAGAGGGAGAGGAGGGAGGAGAGAGAGAGAGAGAGAGAGAGAGAGAGAGAGAGAGAGAGAGAGAGAGAGAGAGAGACGGCCTGGCCTTGGTACCATCGAGTCTACTCAGGAACCGTTTCAAGATGCCAAGGCCAGCGCCCCCCCCCCCCCCCCCCTCTCTCTCTCAGGTTATCAGAGCACGCACAACAAGGTCGTTTATGGTCTACATATGAGACGGAGCAACCTCCACAATTTGAAGATTGAGAGAGAGAGAGAGAGAGAGAGAGAGAGAGAGAGAGAGAGAGAGAGATCCTTTACATACATAAACAAAAACCAGTACTCTCTCACACACACACACACACTCAACGGGGCCGGCCGAGCCAAGCGAAACAGAGCCAGAAGGTATGATGTCATCTTGCCAATATCGATCAACCGAAGGGCGGGCGGGCGGTCTACCCGTGTGATCGTGAACTGGCTCCGCTACAAACCAGCCCACCCCATACTCGGTCCAACCCTACCCGGGAAACGCGGAGCGACAGGTAAGCACCTGCAGGCAGTGCCACCTCGCCTGGCTGGCATCAAACTGATGTCTGGTGGCGACGACTATATGGATCATCCATGCCGTTGTAGTCAACTGGTTCCCCGCGCACAGCACTGAAATCAACCATCAGCAACGGCCCATGCAATGACGCAACGTGATGCAGGCGTTTAAAATTTTTTAATGGCCACAACACAATCAAATCGTAAACTTCGTAACAGTGTCTTCACCCCTCCCCTCCCCACTTTTTTTTTTTCAAACTCTTATGTGCGATTATTCTTTGATCAACATGCAAACAATCAGTACGTTTTCAGAGAAATTTCAGCCCACAAATACAATAACTAAAGACTTTTTTTTTTTTTTTTTTTTAAATCGCCCGACATGCATCATCACGAGTAAAATGAGTGGTGCGGAAGGTTCCGTGCATCAATAACGATGAAGCGAATCAAAGGCTGGGGGACACCTAGACGGGACAGCGCTGGAACCTCTTTGTTGCCCCAGACCTTAATGCATCATCGCATGACTATGCATTAACGCTGAAAAAACAACAACAGCAGCAGCAGCATGGTCTCTGATCTATTAATTACGACAGTTTCACACTCGCATTATGAACAATACACAACCAAATACGAACACGGGAGTTGTCCTCCGTTTTAAACCTCAAAAATACAACACGATTCTAGCCTTTTCTCTTCATAAACTTGTCCTTTCTCCTCACGCTTCACAGAAGCTGTATCTGCCGTATCAAACCACCCTATCATCCCTAAAATAAACCACTGAAGCCACACACGCACCCTCCTCCCTTATCACTCTTCTCCCCAATGTGGTCGTCATCACCGATTTCCCCCCCCCCCCCCCCCCCCCCCCCCCCACTGCGTTCAGTTCTTCTCCACACAGCGGTAGTTTTACACACTCAGAGCAGAGGTCGTTTTCCACAATCGGGGATAATTAATCATGAATGACTCAGCGATGCTCTTTCCACACGCACACAGAACAAATCAAGCCTTTCTTTCCCAATCCCGGTCATTTCCACAATTTTCGTAATTATCGATCAGGCTTTTGCCCCCTTTACTTTTGCATAATTAATATCAAAATCCTCCATGTAAATACAAAATTTTCCATGCACTCTTCTCCATTACCCCCCCTCCTCTCCACAATTACCAGTAAACAAAAACGAGGTCATGAGGAAACGGGATCAGAGAGTACGCACGCACGCAGACACAAGCACACATCCAGTGACAGAACTCACCACGTAATCATTCATGGACTGCAGCGCCGTTTTTCGGCCTTTCATGGCCTGCCGACAGCTAGCTTGAGCACGGTCCACAGCCACATTCATCTCCATCGTGCACACACCGGGCATTGTATCCTCCCACAATCAACAACTTTTGTTCCTTAAACGCCTCTTTCAAATAAAAAAAATTGGCCTAGCCAATTAATGCTCTATCACCACGCACTCGCACACTCGTTTCAGGTTGGCCCCTCCCGTCTATTCTCGGAGCTGTTTTATTCTTAGGCCGGGCGAGCTACACTGACGGGTTTTAAGGCGAGTCACATCGAGGTCAACTCTAAGCAGACGATAAATCCGACCAATCAGAGCGCGCCTTCCATTCCCCGCGAGCTAGCTTGCCTTGCCTGCATCGACTCGGCGGCGCGTGCGTCGGGCTTCGCGGCCTTCCTGTTGCCACAGAGCGAAAACAGAGAGAGAGAGAGAGAGAGAGAGAGAGAGAGGGGGGGGGGGGGGGGGGTGCCGAGGGAAGGATGGTGCGTGCGTGTGTGTGTGTGTGTGTGTGTAGCAGAAAGCTTCCACCGATGTAGCTGACTCACCGTGGACGGAAACGAACGCTTCCCGAAATATAAGGCGGGACCCCAACCTCTATTCCCGCCCCACCCACCTCCCCACACCCATTATGCCTCCATGCTCCAACTACCTTACTTGTAAACAACGCTAACCCCCTCACTCCCCACCCCTACCTCCACCCCGTGCCCTGGTGCGTCCCGCGCTCCCCCCCCCCCCCCCCCTTTTCGGTTTTTCTTGCTCTCTATACACCCCCCCCCCCCCCCCCCCCCCCGAAAAAAAAGTTGAAATAGCAGTGTCCTAAACACACTTCATGCTTGCAGCGCAGGAACGGGTTTCTAGGAGCCCATGGAAAAGTAAAGAGTTGGAGGACGAGGGCGGGGGAGGGGTGGGGCACAAAGTGAGCAGACTATGGACACACAGAAGGGTGGGGTGTAGTGTTGTAGTAGGGGGAGTCCTTATATGGAAGCAGCTCAAATCAAGCAAAGGGGTAGGTAAGGGCGTTTATCTGTTGGCCAAAAATAATACAAGTGCTCCCTCTCTCCTCGCCTTCTCGCGAAGACTTAGCCATAGATAGCGCGCTGCAGGCGAGCGTAACCACCAGTCCCCCCCCCCCCCCCCCCCCCCCCCAACGAATTTTATTACAACTCTTGCTACGTCACCTGTAAACAACACTGTCGCATCCAAAACAGTGCGTCACACAACACACCACGCGTAAACAGAGTGTACCCCCCCCCCCCCCCCCCCCCCCACCTCCTTATCGTTTCAGCAATAAGAACCCGTCCCCTTCAGAGTGTACCCCCCCCCCCCCCCCCCCCCCCCCCCCCAAACCTCCTTATCGTTTCAGCAATAAGAACCCGTCCCCTTCTAACCTCTGCTTATTCTCTCTCCACTGACCTCTCCCCCCACTTACCTCCATTTCCCCACTCTCCCCTCCTCGCCCCGCGTTTCATGCCAAGCAACAGCGGGTAGTACATGAGGTGAACAACAAACTGGACGGGTCAAGCGGCCCCAATCCACCGCCAACACAAGTTGTTATCTGCGTTCTTGCACATTGTCGGGTTCCGACCGGTACTGTCTGGGTTAAACGAAACGGAGAATCCCTGCCATGATTGTTTACCTTCTGTGAAATACCACATGGTGACGACAACTACCAGAGAGAGAGAGAGAGAGAGAGAGAGAGATCTTTGTCGCGTAGTACAGAAAACGTCCCTTAAGGGTATGATATATGTCATGTTCGCAGAACTGGCGGTAAGATAAGATTCGCTTCTCAACGCTAGTGATCACACCCACTACCACTCTTTTCCCTGGCTCCATCTCTTTTATTTCAGCCACTAAGGCGATACATGCGAGACCCCACCGCCCCTCCCCGCACAGAGACAGACAGAGAGAGAGAGAGAGAGAGAGAGGACACAGGAGGTCAGCTTTGCAAAGGGTCAGCTCTCTTAAATCGACCACAGCCCTCGTTTTCTAGAACGCTGACCAACATCAAAATCGGACCAGGGTATTCAAACTGGGACCCTCGTCCTCGTTTAGCTGGTGTACACAAGTGTAGTTTGGCAGGGGACAAGGCGCGCGGGGGGGGGGGGGGGGGGGTTGAACCTGAACCGTAAACAAATAGTGGACAAATAGCGGCCAGCCTTATCTCGAACGCACGGCCCAGTAAACCTTTGACCCGCATACCGGGAACTGGCTACTGGGGGTCTTTCTCACGTAAGATTAAGAGAGTGCTGCCTGAAAACGGGCGCCTTTAAGGAACTTCTTTGCTCGCAACAATTTTCTTCTCTCTTCCCCCCTTCCCCCCGCCCCTTCCACTGAAAAGTATTTTCATTTATACGGATTATTTAATCACCTGAGATGTTTATGATCTAAGCATGATTAGAATCATTGCTGGAGCTTGGGGGAAAACGTTTATTGCTATAAATTAAAAACAAAAAAAGAATTTGATGGCACATTAACTGTGAATACCTTAATTAGGATGTTGGGGTGATGTGGGAGGGAGGTGTGTGCGTGCGCGCGCGCGCGCGCGTGTGTGTGTAGGGGGGAGGGGGAGTAATGAGAAGGGCCTGTGTGTTGTCAGTTGATTTTGTAGAGGTAAAGTGGTGGATAAAATGCACTGAAAGTGGGTATATGCACAGGTCTTTCTTCTCTTTTCACTCATTTTCACATACGCGCACAAACACACTCACGCAAACACACACACACACACACACACACACACACACACCAAGTAAACACGTTGCTAGGAGGAGATTCCCGACATGAGGATGTCTTAGGACTTTCCTAGTAAAAGGGGACTATAACTTAAAGAATCACCTTTTGATTCAAGAATCTCCATTTATCTGAAGTCTACCGAGGGAAAAGAATCACTTTTGGTCTGAAGACTGCAGACTGAAGATTGACCGTTTGTCTGAACACTATGGATTGAAGCTTTTGTCTAAAGACTGTAGACTGAAGGATTGAAGAACCAACTTGTATTGAAGAATATAAACTGAAGACCCTGCTTAACAGAACGAAGAGCCAGCTTTTGTCCTGAGTAAAGACTGAAAAACAACCTTATGACTGCAGACTGTAGATTGAAGATCCAAGTTTTGGTCAAGACTAGATTAAAACAAAAAATCACCATTTTGTCAAGACTATGAAAATTAAAAAGGTGCCTATGCACTGAAGACAACGGACCAAAGAATCGCCTTATGACTCAAAACTGTAAACAAAAGAACCAGGTTTCGTCTTGTCTGTTGTGACTGTAGATTGAAGAATCACCCACTGACATTACATTTACGACTCTCGGACTTTGAACGATAAACTTATCTGGAAATCGTTCGTAAGGCTCCGGGGTAAAACGTATTACCGTTTTTAAAGAAGGGGTAAAATGCCGAGGGCCACTTGACATTGAAATGAGCGTTTACTCCACCCCCCCCCCCACCCCCGCGCCTCTCTCTCTCTCTCTCTCTCTCTCTCTCTCTCTCAAAAACAATTAGTTCCTTTGATTACATGAAAAGACTGAAACTTCTTACAGAACTACGTCTAAATCGAGAATAACTGGAATTCGAGGAACGCAGAAGAAGAAGGTACTCTAGTTTAGTGGAACACAACACAGGACAAGACAACCGAGAAACATGCACACACGCACGCACGCCCACAACCCCTACCCACCACAACCATACACACACACACACACACACACACACACACAGTCGCGCACAACACCTGCAGACTCGTTCGTACCTGATACGTGCAGATGCACGATAATTTCAATGACAAAAGATTGTGCTGATCTGCAACGAGAAAATGGTGCGCATCGGTCATTATACATCACTCCACGCTGGAACTGCATGACGGCACTCTTTGGCGTTTCAGCCATCTCGTGACCGGTCCAGCCTCACACAACACCTTACACTTCAGCTGTGGACCGCGAGGGAGTGGGGGATGGGAAAGTGAAGGGGAGTGGACAGGGGACGAAGAAGGGAAAGGCGGGATGGCACAGAAGGGGAATGAGAAGTCGAGGGGGGGGGGGGGGGGGGGGGGGCGGCGGCGCGCGCGTCGCCCCTCCTAACCTCCGAGTTTCCTTGTGCGTCATTCTGATCCTATCTGCTCCACATTTTCTTTCTTTAAAATAATCTAAGCTGTGTTCAAAGGTCAAGATCTGCCCCCCCCCCCCCCCCCCCCCCCCCGAATTGCAGCCCTTTCCGCCCGTGCTCTGTGTGTGTGTGTGTGTGTGTGTGTGTGTGTGTGTGTGTGCGCGCGCGCGCGCGCGCGCGCAACACACACACCATTAAAAGAGATCGTTTTTCGCTAAGTTTTCTTCATTCGGTTTATTGACGACAGTGTGGCGATCGTGGCATGCTGGGTCACCCGCCCCCTCCTCCCCCCTCAACCCTCCACGCCCTGTGTTCCCATTTCACTAGATGTATATTGTTCCACAACCCTGATATGCACTGCGCATTCCTGGCGCGCGCGCGAGCACACACACACACACACACACGCACACACACACACACACACGAAAGGGGAGGGAAGGGAGTGGGGAGGGGTAGGATTCAAACACCAACTACTTGGCTTTTTATCTTGACAGGGAAAAGGGTTTTTACGATTAAAAATGATAATGATGATGATGATAATAACAATAACAGCAACGATAATTTGTGTTTAAAAAGTAAACAAGGAAAGGGGGTGGGGTGGCCAGTAGGGGGCGCCGGGGTCGTTTTTTCATCTGCCATTACACGGCAGAGGCTGCTTCTACCGGATCACCTGATCTTGAATTAACTAAGCACTAACCAAAAAAAAAAAAAAAAAAGGGTTCTAACACATTACTTTCACACCTGATTCATCAGCATACTTTGGCACAAACAAACTCATGCTCTATCGTCGGGTTTGTGTGTTCGTTTTCACTCATTCATTTTCTTTTTTTTTTTTTTTTTTTCTTCTGTAATTAATGTTTCAGGGCATGTTGTCGGAGAAGCAATAAAGCCCGATGCGATGCGATTTCGCGCGTGGACGTTCGCAAGAGGTGTCGCTCTTGGGTCACCTCCCCCCCCCCCCCCCCCCCCCTCTCCCCCCCCGCCCTCTCCGCAATTGCTATTACCGCTCATGAAGTTCATCACTTTCCCGATTTTGTTGTTGTTGCTGATGTTTCAATGCATTTTTTTTTTTTTTTTTTTAAGTTGCTCGTATTCGTATTTTCGCCAAATATTTTGTACAAAATACGGCGAAATCGTGTGGGTAAACACGTCTGCCCCTCTATCCTTGTTTCATCATCGACTTCCTCTCTCTCTCTCCCTCCACGAAAGAGGAGGCGAGAGAGACAAACTGACTTGGGGGGGGGGGGGGGGGGGGGTCAGTTTGTCTCTCTCGCGCTCCTCTTTTCTGCCTCCCCACCCACCTCTGTTCCTTTCTCACCCCTGCCTCTTCCAACAGATATAAACCCTCACGGTTGACCAACTTTGAATCATAAAACAACCAACACCCGCCACTCCCCCCCCCCCCCCCCCCAAACTTGGCTGTCCTCCTCGTATACACACCACACGGGCAACAGCTGACGACCGCACCACATTCTCTCAGCTTATTTCAAATAATACCACCATTAACCTGCTCCCACTTTCTTTAAAAGCTTCAACTAAAACCTCCATAACCTTAACAGAAGTCAAAACATCCTACAATAAGACCATATGAGGAGGGGGAGAGGAAGGGGGAGAAAGAAAAAAAAAAAAAAAAGCCGTCGACTTGACTTTAAAAAAACAACAACAAACCAACAAACATACAAAGTTTGTGTATACATCTGTGGGGCAATGCTGACTGCGCTGGCGACCTACCTACTCCAGCGGGGGAAATGTAGAGCACTAGGTCATGAACGCTCGCTGGGCTCCGAGGTGAACAACCTCAGGCAGCGCCGGGAAAAGTGCGGGTCTCCGTTAGGCTACCGTGTTTGTTACCGTGAGGGTGGGGATTGGAGGAGGGTGGTGAGGGTGAAAGGGTGGAGGAGGAGAGCGGGGTGGTGGTGGTGGTGGTGGTGGCATGGTGGAGGTGGCGTGGGGGGGGGGGGGGGGGGGGAGGGGTGGTCCGTGAACATCCGTTTGAGGTCAAGATTCTTTCTCTGTCTGCCTTTCTGTCCGTCTCGAAGTTGTGTGTGTGTGTGTGTGTGTGTGTGTGTGTGTGTGTGTGTGTGTGTGTGCGCGCGCGCGCGCGCGCCCTGTGTGTGTGTGTGTGTGTGTGTGTGTGTGTGTGTGTGTGTGTGTGTGTGTGTGTGTGTGCACGCGCGCGTACATGTAACAGAAAGGAAGAGAGAGACAGCGCGCGCGCGCGCACGTGCGCTCATTTTGTTAGGGGATAAAGAACATCAAGCAAACAGCGAGCAGAGAGAGAGAGAGAGAGAGAGAGAGAGAGAGAGAGAGAGAGAGAGGGGGGGGGGGGGGTCACCCGGAGATTGAAGAATAAACGACGACGACCAAACCGTGCAAGTGGTGTCCAGCTCATATGATCCCGTAACCACACGCAGAAATAGATCCATCATTTTCGACCCCTCTCCCTCTTCGACATCTGTCGCCGACCAGCTCAACGAGAAATCCTCCAAACTTACGACGTTAATCCTCCAAACTTACGACGTTAATCATTTATATCAAAACAAAAAACAAACAAACAAACAAACAAATCAACCATACGAGACCGATTTCAGAACTCAGACCGTTTACACACACACACACACACACCCGTTTCCGAGGACTAAAAAGCCCTCGGTGTCACTATCTGCCTAGCATGAACATAACGTAAGGAACCACCTCTCGCCCATAAAACCCTGGGCTGTCTTCGCCTCTCTCTAGTATCAAAACGAAGTATCAAACCGCTTTGTGGGTATAGTAGGGCTTGTGTAATAACACCATTCTCCTTTCACGATGGTTTCAAAACAATGTTTTCTTTCCGTAAGCTGCTTCTTCCGTGCGCGCGCGTGTGTGTGTGTGCGTGCGTGCGAGCGAGCGTGCGTGCGTGCGTGCGTGTGTGTGTATGTGTCTGTGCGCGCGTTCGTGCGCGCGCGCTTGTTGAGGTGTGTGTGTGTGTGTGTGTGTGTGTGTGTGTGTGTGTGTGTGTGTGTGTGTGCGTGCGTGCGTGCGTGCGTGCGTGCGTGCGTGCGTGTGCGTGTGCGTGTGTGTGTGTGTGTGTGTGCGCGTGCGTGTGCGCGCGCTATGTCCACAATCATCCTCCTAAGAGAAGATAACCTGTTGACGGAAAAGATCTTCAATCTCGAAGTTGCAATTTCTTCCATCAACATAAAATCTCACGGGCGGTAAATGTGGATATTGCAAGGGGGAAGCCAACGACTAGAAGAAGAGAAAAAAAATGACATTCTCCTACAAACTGAAAGCAAAGGGGCAGAACCCTGTCCCATGATCGTAATTATCGTTACGACAATGGTTACGGGCACGTGGCCCGCTTCGTGGTGACCCGGAACCACACCCTTTCCGCCACCGAGCACAGGCTCTATTCCGTCCCTGCAGCCGCGCATGGACATCGCACGCGCAAGTCTGTTGGAAAGCCTTCCTTGTATACACACACCCTATCCCGCACACCAGCTTCTTTCCGCCTGATGATAGTAGAGCCGGTTGATTGAGGTTTTTTTTTTCCCCAACGACATCGTAACTGTGTTCTTCCGGCTTTTTTTTTTTTTTTTTTTTTTTTTTTTTAAATAGCATCCCCCCCCCCCCCCCCCCCCCCCCCCTATTTTGCAACCGGACCTTGTACGGAGAAAAGCTAGTACACGAAAGAGTAGCGTGCAAGGAGGGGCGGAGTGTGGGTGTGGGAATGGATGGGAATGGATGGGCGGTGGGCGTGTGGGTGGGTGGGATACGAACAGAAATCTTTCCATGTACCCCTATGAAAATCGAGATGCTCTGCCTGTGCATCGAATTTTGTTGCCAGCGAACAAAGGCCGCTGATGCGTCCCGATAATCGGCGATGGAACAGATACAAGTTGGGAAATGAGAAGCTGAACTGTTCGAAACGCTGTTCTTCCTGTAACAATAGTCTCCATGCCCCTGTTCGATCACAGCAAATTGATCTTCTTGTATCAATAGTCTCCATGCCTCTGTTCGATCACAGCCAACGATACACCCTTGTCCTGTGCCGACTGTCGTTACTGTTGCCTTAAAACATGAAATCAATGGCGCGGAGAGGGACGGAAATCTCGTTCCCGTGAAATGTTCAGTCGACACTCTGTCCGTATGTATCTCGTATCTAATAATAATCATCATTATAAAAATCATATTTTCAGATAGGTTTTAAGACACCTCTGTTCCTACTCTATCGGGAGTCACGGTGTGTGTGTGTGTGTGTGTGTGTGTGTGTGTGTGTGTGTGTGTGTGTGTGTGTGTGAACTGAAAGTGCGCAGATTCTACTACGTCTGACCATCTTTCAAACGACTCTAATCGGGGCGGAGGCAGGGCTGAAAAGAAACCCTTCCTGATCCTGAATGCCAGACTGCACGTACGGATATGAACGGACTTACCCCTGACGCCTCGCATGGGAGACAACTTCCAATTTCCCGAGGGACCGTGTTGATTCCTCCCCCTGCTCTCTCCCCCCGCCGCCCCCTCCTCCACTTTCCTGCTCTCTCCGGGCACTTCAGGAGCAAACTCAGATCCGCCTTGGTGGGTCTGCACCAAGTTTGATGCACACACTCGCGATCACCGGTTCGTCTTGATTCGATTTGGAGGCAGCTGCGGTATCGGGTTCAGCTTCAGCACACAGTTTCCGTTCGTCCCTCCTAGTTTCTGACGAAGCTGTTGGACTGTAAGGGTCTGCTGTCTCTTGAGGTTCCAGGAGGAGGTTAGATTGTGGGTCAAAGCTAGACCTGTTGGTTTCCCCCCGAAACTGGCGATATGTCCAAGCTAGCTGTGTCTACGGACCGCGAAGTCGGCGGTGGTCGGGTCTCCTCGGCTGGTGGCTTCTCCGTCATGTTCACCTTACATTCAGAGAGCTTTTTCCTTTCAACCCCCTGGGACGCCGATGAGCTTTCCCGCTATCTTGGCTTCGTCCGTCTGGTTCTCCTTCGGTTCAGAACGAACGTCAGTCTGAAGAACTTCGCTGGGAAACCGGGAGGCGTTTTTTCTCGGCTTCTGCCGCTGACACATTTTGTTCCATTGTTAAAGACCCCCCTCCTAACACTGGGCCCGCTATCATATCCCACCCCCTTCTTTTTTTTTTGTCCGCACACGACTTCAACTGACTTGACTTGGCTTTCCGCCCTCTCTCACCTGGACCCAACAGACTGGTAATATTCAAGTCTACTCTGGGTCTTCACGCCCAGGTGAGCTGTTCGCAACCACTCGTGAACTATTTCACTTTCCCCATATCCCTTAAACACACCCACACACACCTTCCTTCCTTCCTCCACCCTCCTCCCTCATGCGCCCACAAGAAAAAAAAAGTGAACACCGCACAAAGCTGAACTCAGCTTCAAGGGCCAAAAGGACCCCCCCCCCCCCCCCCCCCCCCCCCACACACACACAGAGGACAATGACAAACGGGCACATGCCTACGCACACTCGTGCACGATGAGATTGTGTTTTCTTAATAGGATTGTGCAGCACACAGGCAATGGAGGAACTGTTTTAACGTTCACCTCTCTGTCAATTTTTGAGGATCAAAGACAGTAATTCTGATGGTTATGGTGTTTTTTTTTGTTTGTTTTTTTTTTTTTTTTTTTTTTTTACTGAGACTACGGAAAAGGAGTCAATACGAGCAGCTCCTCTTGCTGCGACTATGTTCACAGAGAGAGAGAGAGAGAGAGAGAGAGAGAGAGAGAGAGAGAGAGAGAGAGACAGCAGCAGACAGACAGACAGACAACAACAGACAGGCAGGCAGACAGAGAAGGTGAGTGTTTCAACCTGGCAACATGCGACAACTGTCTAATCATCATCACTGGCTGGATGACCCCATTTTGCCCGCGTATAGACCACTTGACTGTAACACTGGGGGAAGAAATGGATGACGACCACTCGAAAAAAAAACAACCAAAACCAAAACCAAACGATAACAATAATAACCGATTAAAGTGGTCTTGTCAGTTCAATCACTGCCCTACCGACCACAGGATCCTCTCAGTACTGTCTCGACATAGAAAATCTGAATAAAAACAATAAATAATAAATAAAACTTAAAAACAAACAAACAAACAGAGACCTATCTCCCCCCCCCCCCCCCCCCCCCCCCCCCCCCCCCCCCCCCCCCCGCGCACACGCACACACACACGTGCGCGCGAAGGTGGGCTACCCACCCGTCTTCCACACACTGTACATCTATGCATGCACCCAGATCCATATATAGGTACTGTAAGTGTTGTCATCGGCTGGGATCCTTTAAATGAAGTGAAATAATTGGTGGTGGTAGTGACAGAGAGAGAGAGAGAGAGAGAGAGAGAGAGAGAGAGAGAGAGAGAGAGACAGAGACAGACAGACAGAGAGAAAGAGACAGAGAGAGAGACAGACAGAGAGCAAGAGAGAGAACATACGCGCGCGCGCGCGGTCGTGTGTATGCGTACGTCGCACCTGCTGCCACACACACACACACACACACACACACACACACACACACACACACACGTTCCGTCTTAAAAACAACAAAACAACAGCCAACAATAATACCATCTCTCAACACTTTTTGATGCCAAAGCAAAAAAAGCAAAAGTCACTCGCCAAGGTTTAACTGCACTCACCCACAGGGTGTCGACCTCTTGCCTCACTTTGTGCATCCTACGTATGTGATAAGAGAGAGAGAGAGAGAGAGAGAGAGAGAGAGAGGGGGGGGGGGGGGGGGGGGGGGCACTCGGTCAGTCACCTACACGAGGCTGGCTGCATTCAGATTCAATGCCGACGACCCCGATCTGAAGAGGATGGAAGGGGATCGGGAGGAAAACAGGAAGGGGGGAGGGGGGAGAAAGAAGAGACCCCCCCCCCCCCCCCCCCCCCCGAATTCCTTTGTGGAGAGACAGCCAATCCCATGAGCTACTTATTTACCCACCGCAAGGGAATTTACAGAAGTGGGCTGATCGTTTGGGCTGACGAAAGCCAGAACACACACACACACACACACACACACACACACACACACACATATATATATATATATATATATATATATATATATAAGCAGAAACAGAAAACAAGAATGGAACAGTTGAAACTCCTCCTTTGTTTTTTTGTTTGTTTTTTTTTCCGTTTCAGTCAGATGTTGATGAGTAGTTTCTTCAAAAGGGCATTCCGTGCTCATATCATGTGTCTGGCATAAACCGTTACACAGCATACTGTGAGCTGGGGGCGGGGGGCCCCAGAGATAGAGACACAGAGAGAGAGAGAGAGAGAGAGAGAGAGAGAGAGAGAGAGAGAGAGAGAGAGAGAGAGAGGTGCTATTACATATACAAGCCATGATCGATTCTAAAAAGGGTTGCAGTGTTATTAATCTACGAGTCATCATATATATTTTAGGAAGAAAAAAAAATGGAAGCTAGACTCCAGCAAACTGCCGTGCGTCCTCAAGGGCAGACTATCTTCACTCAACGCAAAACGTTTTATCAGTATCAAATGGATTCCAATTTCCATAAATAAAACCAAGATCAGTTTCACCGTAAACAAGATCATTGCGTGTTTTGATGTCGTCTCCTAAGAATGTTTCTAAAGTGCAAAGAAATAAACATTCTTCACATAAATAGCGGCTGTATGAAAAAAAAAGCCATAACTGGGCTCTGTATTGAGCAATCGGCTGGACGACACACACACACACACACACACACACACACACACACACACACACAGAGAGAGAGAGA
>JADBJO010001901.1:160000-167500 GCA_016801955.1 Conus betulinus | reverse complement strand
ACACACACACACACACACTAAGGAGAGAGAGAGAGAGAGAGAGATAGAGAGAGAGGAGAGAGAGAGAGAGAGGAGAGAGAGAGAGAGAGAGAGAGAGAGGATAGACGAAGAGGAGGAGGAGAGAGAGAGGAGACGAGAGATGTGAGAGAGAGAGAGGAGAGGAGAGAGGAGTGAGAGAGAGAGAGAGAGGAGAGGAAGAGAACTCATGAGAGAGGAGAAGGGAGAGAGAGAGAGGGAGACTTGGAGAGAGGATAGCATGTAAAAAAAAGCTGGAAAGCTCATTCTTTAACTTTCAATAAAGATAATTCTGACTTGACCTGTTTGGCCAAGTCGACCGCATGGGGTCGTATCAAGACTGTCAAAATATCTCCGTGTATAGATGTCATTCATTTATTTATTTATCTCTTTTCAATTCGCAACACATTCACATTCACACAGATTTTCTAAAAACACGCAGTAACTGCTTTGGAAATCGTTCTTCCGTAGAATCTCACATCAGGTGAAAAATCTTTATCTTCCAGGAAGTCAAAAAATCACACTAGGTTTGCACACCTCTGAACAGGGTTTTCAAGGCGTCTGCTTTGATGAATTTACGTCTAACCTAATGAAAGTCCCAACAATCTGTTAAACGAATGCACCACGGAGTTTCTTCAACTTTTAGAAGATACCAGTGACAGGCACATGGTACTAATTCTTTGATGTTTGGACGAACTGAAACAGGTTATCATCTGTTCAGGTGTTCCAGTTCTCTTCGCCAGATGTCTTGGGTTTCAGACGGGTGTGAGAGACACAGAACCTGCACCGTTTCTGAACTTGTAGTTTCTTAACTTGTGGCATTCCTGGTAAACAGATCAGCCTCCCCATTTGCCTCGAATGCCAACATGACCGGGAGATCAAAGCAAAAACCATGATGCAACAATCAGACTTCAGAGAGGTGCACACTTACACTGGAGACAATTTGAAGTCTCAGGACCAGACCTGTAAACCCAGCAGTGTTGATTAAGCTATCACAGAATGAGTTTTGAACATTTCTGAGAGAGAGAGAGAGAGAGAGAGAGAGAGAGAGAGAGAGAGAGAGAGAGAGAGAGAGAGAGAGTGGGGGGGGGGGGGGGGGGAGAGAAGAGAGACTGTCGAGCAAGCAAGTGATATAAGCAGCTCCTTCTTCAGATTTGGAGGCATCAGCTAATACTCTTCGAATGGATTAAATTCTGAACAACGTTCAGCACACAAAGAAGGTGTCTTGTACACCAGAAAGCTGGTACAGTCTTGATCAGAGCCATTAACTGATAGCTGGAAGAATTGGTTAAGTCTTTTTTCGATTTTCGATTTGGAACAATGAAATAATAAAAAAAAAAGAAAAAAAAAAAAAGTTGTATACTTATAAAACCGTCCGGAAACTGCGTTCAGGGAGGTGTTTTGGAGACTGGTAATGGGTGTCATCAATGCCAATAGCAGAATCGTTACAGGTTTGAACAACAGATTTCAATTCACTGAGTGAAAACGGCAGAAAGTTGTGTTCAGTATTGTCAGATGAAAAGTTACTAGTAGATCTCTCTCTCTCTCTCTCTCTCTCTCTCTCTCTCTCTCTCTCTCTCTCTCTCTCTCTAAGCAGCCGATTGATTAAGGAGACAAGGAAGAGGCCCCCATCCCCATTTGGCCACCATCATGTTCGTCTCTAATCAGAGAGTCTGCAAGTTTGAGACGACGGATACATGGGTTGCTGTTTTTCACTGTAATCGATTATTTTTCCACACCTTTTGTTTTTTTTCCCCTTGGACCTTTTGCCTGTCAGACTGACGCAGACATCTCTCCAAGACTGACATTTCAAAGTACGATCTTGATTTGGCTGGAAGGCTTTGAATGACTTCAACACTGGGCGCTGATGGTCTTTGATACACGCAAAAGTTGAGCCTGCTTACGCCGATTTGTAGGTTGCTGGCAGTCAGAGATTAACCATGGTGTTTGGGGCGTTCGCAGTTTGTTCGATGTTGGATAGTGGCTTTGGTAAGTTTGATAAAAAAAAAAAAAAAAACATGTCTCAAGCTCTCTGCACGCTCCGGGACTTTGCAAGAACGCCCTCTTCAGTCAGTTCTATTCAGTCCTTTCCTGCGACAGGGTCCCAGTTAGCTCTTTTGTTGAGAGAGAGAGAGAGAGAGAGAGAGAGGGGGGGAGAGAGCAGGGGGAGGGGGGAGGGGAGAGTTCGAGAGAGAGGGGGAGGGAGGGAGGGGGAGAGAGAGACAGAGAGAGAGAGAGAGAGAGAGAGAAGAGGAGAGAGGGGGGAGAGAGAGCAGGGGGAGGGGGGAGGGGAGAGTTCGAGAGAGACGGAGGGAGGGAGGGGGAGAGAGAGAGACAGAGAGAGAGAGAGAGAGAGAGAGAGAGAGTTCCCTTTGCTTATGTTTGGGTGGGGAAAACACAACTTATAGCCGAGGATAAAGATGGACCTTTCATATGCCCCTTCACGCCATGCTCCAACCAACAACATTCAAAGAACGCAAATATAAGATCCTTCATGTGCGAGAGAGAGAGAGAGAGCAGAGAGAGAGAGAGAGAGAGAGAGAGAGAGCGAGAGAGAGAGAGAGAGAGAGAGGAGAGAACATTCTTTTTGTTGGGGTGGCAATGATCTCATTCCGAATAACGAATGCGTTAGCTGTCCACAATCTTTCAGCTCAGATGTCATCGTCTGAATAGAATGTTTCTCTTCAATAGCTATTTCTGTCTCGGCAACCGTCGAATCGGTAAAAGCTGGAGTGTGTGTGTGTGTGGTGTGGTTGTGTGTGTGTGTGTGTGTGTGTGTGTGTGCGCGCGCGGCGCGCGCGTGCGTGCGTGGCGTGCGTGCGTGTGTGGCGTGCGTGCGTGCCTGCCTGCGCGTGGCTGTGTATATGTGTGTGTGTGTGTGTGTTGTGTGTGTAGATATTGAAGATCCAGTTTTCGTCTTGTGCCTGAAAAGGGTCTTTTTTTTCTGTCCGGCTGGCTGGCTGTCTATCTCTTATTCGCCAGCGCGAACCCCAACATATCCTTAGGCCTGCTGTACAACTCTCGAACTCATACGTCCCTCTTAAATCATTTTCAAGAGATAGAGAGAGTCCGAGGAGTGCCTGAGAGAGAGGGAGGTCAGAGAGAGACAGAGACTAGGATAGAGAGAGAGGAGATTTGCGACCCTCTTAAATAAATCCAATTAGAATGGGGGCAGAGAGAAGAGAGGAGAGAGAGAGGAGAGAGGACGAGAGAGAGAGAAGAGAGAGAGAGATGTGTGAGAGTGAATTAGAGGATAGGAGGAAAAAAAAGGATATGGGGGAGGGGGGGGGGGGGAGTGTAATGAGAGGGAGATGTAGCAAGATTGACACGTACAACGCATAGATTATTGACCCGCGCAAGCACACGCGTGTGCGGCCAAAACACAAACGTACACAAGAGAGAGAGGAGAAGAGACTAAGAGGGATACATGACGAAGAGAGATAAGAGAGAGGGAGTAGAGGAGAGCGAGAGAAGAGGAGAGAGAGACCGGAGAATGATACAGACAGAAGAGGAGACATAGCGGGGAGGTAGAAATGACAGACATGATATGGAATATATAGCAGATACCGAATAGGGGAGGAGAGAGAAGAGAGGAGACCACAGGACACCCAGAGGAGGCACAAGAGAGACTCAGTCGCTCGTCTCCAGCACAAAGAGGACAGAGAGACAAGAAGGAGAGACAAGACATACGGGTCGGATGTGGACTTGGCATGATGTGACGAGAGAGGGAGTCGGAGAGCCAAGCTGACTGACAATATGATGGACTTGCAGAGACACAAAGTCAGTTCCCTGCGGACGGTTCACGTGATCTGCACACCATCAAGCCAGGCTGCCTGTATTGGCCCATACCGGTCCCACATGCCCTGGCAGTCTTGCCAGTGACGAGTCTGGCACGGGGCAAGTGGTCCGGAACCGTGGCCAGCCCAGGCCGAGAGGAACCCGGATGTACGTGCAATAACATGCCAGAGCCACTATACGCGGGGTACAACTACCGCTCTCTAAGTTACGTTTTCTTCCTGGCAAGGACCAAAGTGAATATGGCGCGCGCACACACACACACACACATACACACACACACACACACACAAAAAGTTGGTACATTTAGTATTAAAATAAATCGGCATTTGATAGAAAGCAGTTTTTTTCCCCCCCGTCTTTTTTTTTTCTAAAGGAAATTACGCTGTAGATTTGCGAATCGGGGCTTCCTCTCAAAACCTAGTCGATGACTTCCCTTGGTAAATATTTTGGCACGGTAGCATAATTATACAGCGTGTTACCCGAGTACGGGTCGTGGAATTTTCCATGCATTTAAATAAAAAAAAAAAAAAAAAAAAATTAAAAAAAAAGGGGGGGGGGGGGGGGGGGGGGGGGGGGGGGATACGGCAGCTGTTAGGCTGCGGCGGGGGAAAAGGGTTGCCCAGAATACGAAAAGTTCTGTCGCAGAATAGACATGCGAATTTTTTTTTAAACCAATATGTCTTTCCCACGTCACATATAATAATAATAATAATAATAATACACACTGACACACAGACTACTCTGGCTTCTGACAGCCCATACGCAGTGTGCGGCCATCCAGTCGCTAACAGCCATGTATGGGAAAGGGGGGAGGGGAGGGGAGGGGGGGGGGGGGGGGGGGAGGGGGGGGGGGCGAAAAAGAGGGGGGTTATTGTCGAGGCAGTTTTCGCCTGCTGCTACTTGCGACGTAGGAAGAAGACTAGAGTTAAAACAAATAATAAAATCAACTTTGTCGAAAATTCACTCAGTCTTCGTTTTGTACAGCTTACAAAATAAACGTTAATTTGCACATTTGCACCTTTTGTGTGTGTGTGTGCGTGGGGGGGGGGGGGGGGGGGGGGGGGGGGGAGATGGGGATAGGGGTGGAGATGGGGGTGGTGGAGAGGATGGGGATGGGGGGGGGGCTGTCAGTGCCGCTACAGTTTGCTGGGGATGGGGATAGGGTGGAGGAGATGGGGGGTGGAGTGGATGGATGGGGATGGGGGTGGGGTGGGGGGAGGGGTGGGGGGGCTGTCAGTGCCGTTACAGTTTGTTTTGTTTCTGTCTCCTGCTAACTTTTTTTTTCTCTTCTTTGGACCGAACTGTTTACACCGTTTCCAGCGATCAGCCCCCCCCCCCCCCCCCCCCCCCCCCCCCCCCCCCCCCCCGTTTCTCGGCAACCCAGCTTCCAGCGGACTCCAAATGTCAGGAACAGTTTTCCAACTCTGTTTTATGTGGGACAAAACAAACGGCCCTGCTGATGGGACGTAGAAAACCCGCGATGGGTAACAAAGAAGAGATGGTGACGAGGAGAGAGAGGAAAGAGAGAGAGAGAGAGGGAGAAAGAGAGAGATGGAGGAAGAGGATTTTGTGAGGCGCGTTGCATGTGTTCGAGCGCGCGCGCGCGCGCGGGCGGAGCGAGGAGAGAGAGAGAGAGGAGAGAGAGAGAGAGAGAGAGAGAGAGAGAGAGGTGTGTGTGTGTGCGTGTGTGTGTGTGCGCGCCGCGCGCGCGAGCATGTGTGTGTGACAGAAACAGAGAGGGAGGGGGGGAGGAGAGAGTGTGTGAGAAAGAGAAAGAGAGAGGGGGGGGGGGGGGGAAACGAACGTGTGCGCAAGTGATATGGTGGAGGGCAGGGGGGGGGGGGGGGGTGTGGGAGGAGAAGGATCAATGGATGCATTGTGAACGAAGATTAGAAACCAACAGACCACACCCGCACTTCAAAGCGCGATGACTGGACACACAGCAAAGCAATCCATATGTCTTTCTCCGAACACGAGGTTTCTCGGGTCTACGCGGCCTCACTACTTCTTCCTCTGAAAAGCCCCTAATCGCCCTTCAGGCACGATGCCTGCACGTGCAAGCCGCACTGTCTGGCTGTCCATCAAGTGTGTACCGAACGCATTCCCCCGAGCCATGAACTGCGCACACATCAAATGACCAATCAGCGAACGTCACTCTTTTATGGTGTGCTGGAGGGAACAGCAGGCGGCGCATGATCAGAAGAAGATTTCTTTACGGGTCCAAGTCCTTCCAGCAATCATTTTACATTTCTCTTGTTGTATGGATCAGAAAGCGGATCTTAAAGAGTACTGATAAGAAAGAGGATTTTAAAACGTAAAGATCCCCCCCCCCCCCCCCCCCCCCCCCCCCCCCCCCTGTGGTGTGTGTGTGTGTGTGTGTGTGTGTGTGTGTGTGTGTGTGTGTGTGTGTGTACCTATCATATACTGATTAATGTGATTTTCGATTGTCACCTTCCCAGAAACCGATAGTTTATCAAATGGTCACTATCTGTAGCAATTACAAAAACACACTAACCTGGCGATACGAACACTGTTGGTCATTACAGGTTATTGTTTACTTTGGCAGTTCTGTGACATTCACCCACGTGGCGTTTTAACGCTTTATTCATATGATGACGTGGACATCTATGCCAATGATGGATGATCGTTATAATCCATGCAGGTTCGAGCAAGCTGCAAAAATAACTTCTTGTGATTTCTAAAAGTTCCTTTAGGCTAGCTCCCCCCCCCCCCCCCCCCCCCCCCCCCCCCCCCCCCCCCCCCCCCCCCCCCCCTTCCAGTAGCAACCATGGTCAAATCCTAATCTTTACTGTTGCGACGGGGGCGGAACGAGAGAGAGAGAGAGAGAGAGAGAGGAGAGAGAGAGGAGAGAGGAGAGAGAGGAGAGAGAGAGAGAGAGAGTGTATGTTGCTTCTGTTTATTCTTTTTCTTTTTTCTTCATTTTTTTTTTTATTTTAAGGGATGTGGGTCGAACACGGGTCAGAAGGAAGCCAGAAAAAGAGGAAGGCTGAGCCGGTCAGACGATGACCGTTCAGCGGCCCCAGCGCGATGCCAATGCACTGCTAGCTGCAGTACACAGGGCAGTTTTAAAATTAAAAGAAACAAAAAAGTGCTAGACTGTGGGGAAAAATTCGTCCAGCAACCCCCCCTCCCCCTCTCCGTCTAAAGAGAAGGATCTGGCGAATGGAGCTTGGTCAGTCTCCTTACAATGTCCCAATCTCCAGTGCTGGGGGTGGAGGGGGGTGGGTGGGTGGCAACTTTGCTGGTTTGTGCGGCAGGGGGATATCCCGTGCCAAAGCTGGTCATGTGTTCGCCTTCTTTAGGTATAGTTATATTGAGTAGCTTGACATTTTTTGCGTTTTGACGTTCAGGTGTTTATTGCGAGTCTTAAGGAAAGTCGCGCGCAGCTGGCGACGCGTTCCCACGTTCCCTGCACGTTCCCAGTGCAGGCCACTTCGACTCATCAAAGGTGGCAGACAACGCTCGACGTTGATCGATTGTCACCCAGGACAAAACGCGCGCTGCTCAGCGCTTCTGGAACTTTTGATTTCAGAACCTGAAAGTACATCCGACTGAAGGGAAGACTATGAACCCTACTGGACCTGAAGGCCATGCCATCGTCCCGGCACCGTTCTGTAACGGTCACATGAAGACCGAACTCGTGAACTTTTCGACTGGGAGTATGAC
>JADBJO010001901.1:152500-155000 GCA_016801955.1 Conus betulinus | reverse complement strand
TGAATACAGCACTATTTCATTCCAAAAGTTAGCGCATACCAACAGTACAAACAAGGTATATATGTTGGATGGAAGAATTTAAACACACACACACCACAACCACACACCCACCACACACACACACACACTATTCCATTCAAAAAGTCTGCGCGTACCCGCATATTTGTGGCGAAAATTGCCACAAGAGAAGGATTTGGTCTCCGGACAGCATGTAAGAAACGGTTGTGGTGGACGGAAGGGGAGGAGGGAGGAATGGACGGGGGAGGGGCATAAAGTGTGCTCAAGAGCTTCAAGCTAACCAGACGTCAATCTCTTGCCGTTCACTCGGAAGAAAAGCAGCAGTGCGACTTGCAGCCATCGGACCCCAGTGTTCAAACAGAGGCTTAAAATGCACAAATTGTGAGAGACGGCCATTCCAGGAAGATTGAGGTTGCTTTTCTGCCTTATCTGTCTATCGTTTGGCTTACTCTCTCTCTATCTCTCTCTCTCTCTCTCTCTCTCTCTCTCTCTCTCTCTCAATTCAGAGCTGTCACCGAACTGTCCACATGGATTTTCTCTCTAAGCAAACACTACGGGAATTTGTCTAAATTGCAGTCTGAGGTGTGTGTGTGTGTGTGTGTGTGTGTGTGTGTGTGTGTGTGTTGTGTGTGTGTGTGAGAGAGAGAGAGAGAGAGAGAGAGAGAGAGAGAGAGAGAGAGAGAGAGTGTGTGTGTGTGTGTGTGTGTGTGTGTGTGAAAGCGTGTACGCGCACGTGTGTGTGTGCATGCATGCGTCGGTATGCCTGCTTGTTCGCACACATTCAAAGGGCCATGATCACTTCAATAAATTACTGACTCTGTGTGTGTGTGTGTGTGTGTGTGTGTGTGTGTGTGTGTGTGTGTGTGTGTGTACGCGCGCGCGCGTGTGTGAATATGACGTGAGTGCGTGCACACACACGAATGCATAATAGTTTATATGCTAGAGAGAGAGAGAGGGAGGGAGAGAGAGAGAGAGAGAGAGAGAGGAGAGAGAGAGAGAGGGGGGGGGGAGATGACAGACCATAATTTTTCTTTTCTTTTTCGAAAAAGGGTGAAATAGGCCAGCTAACTCTTAAGTCACTAACGCTTCCCTGCGATGCCTCTCCTCTCCTCCCAACTAACCCCCCCCCCCCCCCCCCCCCCCCCCCCCCCTCCCCCCCCCCCCCATTTCAAAAGAAAAAAAAAAAAAGGGACATCTCATTTTACCACTGTCACCACCCTTTCTCCATGATCGCAATACATCATTTTCAAGTTGTGCTACTTCAGACTCCCCAGACACAATGCCCAGACATCGAAACCTG
Organism: Conus betulinus; assembly: GCA_016801955.1. NCBI lineage: Eukaryota > Metazoa > Mollusca > Gastropoda > Neogastropoda > Conidae > Conus > Conus betulinus. The sequence continues at coordinate 153,682 of JADBJO010001901.1, read as the reverse complement.
CCAAGGAGGACACGGACAGAACGACAACGATGGCCCATTCTGTCCCTGAAGAGGGCGCTCTCCTGCTGCGTTGCCATGGCAGTGGAGCGGAAGAGGCCCCGGATTATCAGCACCCCCCTGGCGTAAAATTCTCTTCGATTGCTCTCCTCTCCTCCCCCTCCCTCCTATCCCCCACCACCATCTCTCTCTCTCTCTCTCACTCACTCACACACACACAAAAGCTTCCTGAAAGACCCACCCCCACCCCCCCCCCCCCCCCCCCCCCCCCCCCCCGAGGATTGTCATCGACCTGGGTTCAACATGATCTCTATGCGGACAGCGATTGTTTTTGTTTGGATTTTTGCCCCCCCCCCCCCCCCCCCCCCCCCCCTCCTCCTTCCTAACCCGAAGCGTTTGCTGCGAATCGATCAGCCAAACTTCACTATGATTACATGACGAAACAGGTCCACTGCCTCGAGGGTTCCCATTATAAATCTCCAGAGCTCTGCCGGACAACAATGCCTGCCTACAGCTCCCCCCCCCCCCTTTTTTTTTTTTTGGGGGGGGGGGGGGGGGGGGAACTGGCCCTTGGCGTACGAATTCAGATTGTTTTGATTTTTAAAAAAAAAAAGCAAAACAAAACAAAAACAAAAGAAGAAAAAACCCTTCCAAACAGACAAACTTTGCCCGACACTTTTCAGGGCTAGCGGCACGAACAGACGTGCGCCTGCGTCCCTCGTCTTGCTATCATCACCACCAGCGTGTTTCTTCGTTATCCTTGGAGAGGGGCTGTGTTTTACCACCAGAGTGGTTTCTTCATTATCCCTGGAGAGGGGCTGTGTTTTTCAGGCAGCGGCGCCCCTCTTCACACTGACTACCAGACTTCCGGCAGTCACTCACTCATGCACTTCCGCTTCACAATCGTGACAGAGAACAGCAACCTTAGACGGCCAGCTATGCAGACAGGCAGAGACGGGTGGAGTTAGGGAAAAGGTGGTTTGGGGGTGGGGGACGAGGGAGAGGGTGCCTGTGTGTGTGTGTGTGTGTGTGTGTGTGTGTGTGTGTGTGTGTGTGTGTGTGTGTGCGCCAAAGTGCTTAGAAGGAACCTTGGCAAGTGGTGAAAAAGTTTCAACACTGGTTCTGAGAGAGGGACAATCAACACGGTACGTTTCCAATACGGCAAAACGCGAAGCTAACATCAAA
>JADBJO010001901.1:132500-147500 GCA_016801955.1 Conus betulinus | reverse complement strand
AAATACTTACTCATTTCCAGATTTCCAGTTAAGATTAGTACGGAGGGGTGGGGGGTGGGGGGTGAGGGTGGGGGTGGGGGTGGGGGTTGTGACGCTACCCTCGCGGCCCCTGGGGCTAAACCCCGGCTGACACCGCTCTAGCATTCAATAATCCTATTTGAGCAAGTGACTCTAACACAAACTAAAATAAACAAATATAAATAATAAAGGAAAATGGGGAAAGGGGGAGGGAACTCCCTCTTGAACAGTGCCAATATGGGATCCTCAGCCACAGAAGTTGCAAAAGAGTTCCAAGCTTAAAAAAAAAAAACAAAAAACAAAACAAAACAAAAAACAAACAAAAAAAAAAAAAAAAAAAAAAAACGAGCAGCTAAAATGGTTAAACATTCGTTCTTGGCTGGTGGACGTCGGCCAGGTAACTGACGATCTTAGCTAAACTGACTGGCCATGCTTTTCTTCTACCGTACCCAGGACTGACTGAAATTCTCCAGCGTCTCCCTCCACTTCAGTGTTCGTATCGTGGCTGTCCCACTGCTACCAGGTGTGACATACAGTGCAGCTCTTTTTTTTTTTTTTTTTTTTTTTTTTTTTCTTTCTTTCTTTTTTTTGGACGCGCTCCGTCCGGTTCGTTTGTTCGACAGTGTGGAGATTCCATGCTGTGCTGGTGTGGATAAAAACAAGTTTTGACACGGTTGGTTGCCTGGTCGACTGCTCTTTTCTTTTCAGCCCTGAATATAGAGCACGCCTCACAAACTGCTTGTGGACCAAATGAATAGATAAATGAATAAATGAATAGATAAAGGGCCCGGCTAAGTAAGTTGAGAGAAAAGGAGAGAGGATGGGAGGGCAAGGGCACTTAAAAACAAACAAACAAACAAACAAAAAAAAACCGGATCGTACCGTTCTTTATGAGGCGGTAAGGGATAAAAAGTTTTGAATACATTAGTTCGCTGGTCCACTGCTTGTTCCATCTTTCTTTTTCTTTCCTTTTTTTTTTTTTCTTTTTTTTTTTTTTCTTTTCTTTTTTTCCTTTTCTTTTTACTTTCTTCTTCTTTTTTTTTTCTTTCTTCCTTTCTTTCAATGTCCCTGTTGTGTACGAGTTCCACTTCTCGCTTCGCCGACAATAGGGTCATTATTGGCTTCTTCTGACTTTTTAACTATGCAGAGGGTCAAAACAGGAAAGAAACAATGGGAAACAGAATGAGTCAGGCAGGCGACGCATTCACGGGTCACAAGAATGCGCATTGTGCACGTGTGACAAAAGACCATTTGTATTAAAAGAGAGAGAGAGAGAGAGAGAGAGAGAGAGAGAGAGAGAGAGAGAGAGAGAGAGAGAGAGAGACAGACAGACAGACAGACGGACGAACAGACGGACGGACTGGCTGACTGACTGACAGACTGACATACATAGAAGCACAGAGACAGACAGAGTGACAGGTATATAAGAGAGAAGAGAAGCCCTCACAAACTCACCATGGCTTGTTCTATCTTGTTGTCAATAGCGACCGTACTGGAACCACTGCAAACAACACAAACAATATAAATCATTTCAGAGCAATCAATAAATAAGTTCGATCGCGCGAACGCGAAAGAGAGAGACAAAGAGAGGGAGAGAGACAGACAGACATACAGACAGGCAGAAAGGCAGACAGGTAGGTAGACAGTGTGTGTGTGTGTGTGTGTGTGTGTGTGTGTAGGGGAGGGTGGAGGGAAAGGTAGCACAATGAATCGAGAAAAGAAGAGAGAAAAAAAACAAACAAACAAAAAAAAAAAAAAAACTGCTGCCGCGACAACAACTTGTCAACGACTTTCCAATCCCCCCCCCCCCCCCCCCCCCCCCCCCCCCGGACATCAAAGTTTGATGTTCGAGAACCTGCTCAAGGCCTCCATGCGGAGCTCTCCAACCTCAAGGACTTTGGAGAACCTCTCACCAAGGACCGCATGACCCAGACCCGTGGGCGGAAGCCTGAAGAGCGAGACAAACCCCCCCCCCCCCCCCCCCCCCCCCCCCCCCCCCCATATTGGCAGGGTCTGATGTAATAGGAATTAAACAAGCCGTCTAAGCCATGCTTTCGGGACGACTGTTTTTGGATGGTGTGGTGTGCGATGCGAGACACGCCGCGGGTCGCTTTGACACAGCGCCTAAAGTTTGGCAAAAAACGCTCTGCTAGTTTGGAGCCACGATGTTTCTCGCCGCTGCACTTTTGTTCAAACAGAGACGACTCGTGTGCTCATTCTTTTTCTTACCGAACAATTTCAGACGGTAAGTATGCCAGAAAACTGGTAGTTGGACAGTGGTGTTACTGTAGCCGAACAAACACTACACGCGAAAATACCCGAACAAACACGACAAACATAATCCAACCACAACTGCCGCCATCTTGTTTCCCTCTGTACTTTAAAAAAAAAAAAAAAAAAAAAAAAAAAAAAAAAAAAAAAAAAACAACCGCGCGCACACACACACATACACACACACCTACCCTGAGACCGCTACAGAACGCTTCGAGCGCTCGTAGCTAACATGCAGAACGCACCGCGGGGGCAAGCCAAGGCGGCCCCTGTCAAACTGTCCTACTGTCTGTCACACCAGGCAGACGACACTGACAGACGAGGCTACTCGAACCGCACGACCCGTGTGAACGAGGAAGTGGGAACGAGGCGTGGCCAATGCTACCAGACGTCAACATCTGTCTTTCTTAGTGTATGTGTGTGTGTTCATGTGAACTCCAAGCCAGCTGTATCAGGCTTTGACGCACGCTTGGGTTCGCTGCTTTCAGGCAAGTTGCTCACCCACGCCGAGGAGCTATGATGTCCTCACCCGCATCAGTTGGGATGATCTCCCGTCTATGGGCGAGACAACAAGCCCAACCTACAACACCCATTTCAACCGAACTTGGAACTTGGGTCCAAGATCAAACCGAAGAAATTCTGGAGCAGATCCGCAGATCCACGACATGAAACAGGATCAACGGTAGATCTCGGATGCGTTAAGGAAGATGATTACAAATCTGATTAAACCCAAAACTACTGAACTCGTTTTTACACCAAACTTTGTGGCATGACTGAACATGGCCCAAGGAAAACCCAACACATTTTTGGTGCGGATCTGGATCAAACAGCTGATCCAGAATCCGTTCCTCGAGATCGTCATACATTTTCCACTGAACATCCACACTTTAACACTATGGACGAATACATATATATGTATATACATTTCGTCTATAGCGTTCATCAAGATCCTCACAAATTTTCCATTGAACATCAATACTGTTAACACACACACAGTTTAATATGGACTCGTTATATACATATATATTGACCTCCTCCGTTAGTGCCAGCTGATAAGGTAGTGAGGGCGCGCGCGCGCGCGCACACACACACACACACACACACACACACACACACACACACACACACACACACACAACGTGTGTATAGTATCCCCTTTGGATATATTACAACTTTCTGGGGATAGAAACCTCCACATGCCGAAGCTGCCTTGCCTGATTGAAAAGAAACATACGTGCTAAGTAAACATACGTGCTAAGTAATCTCTTTAGGTCCATACCAACAAGGACGAAGAGCGAGCAGGATCAGTACCCTGGTCTTTCGCCAGTTGTGAGTTGCACCAAAGATAGTTAGCCCTACGGACAGTCTTTAGTTGCACTACTCAAACTGAAGGCACACGCCTCCTCCTGCCGCTCTGACTGGCTCTGTGTCCGGCCTCCTGTGTACGGGTGGACTTCATAGGTGGCCGGGTCAAATTACCAAGTATGAAGCGCACACAGGGTGGTCGCTTGCCGGGCAAAGTGTACGTGGAGGTAGTGGGCCGACCTTGCTGCACAGCGGACAAAGAGAAACCGGCCCATGCGGTCACCTGAGAAGGCAGCCTAACCCTATCGAACAAAAACTCTCTCACGTGGTTAGTACACTGCATGAGCGAACGGGACAAAGGCGAATGGTGTTGACAACGAGGCAAGATTCTATTCCGGGTTCCCTCTACCACTTAAAGGAGGCGAGGAGGGCGGGGGTGAGTGGAAGATGTCAGTTACAATCGTCACATTCCCGCGGTCATGAGCCTGACACGGGCGCCCCCTGGCAGGAGGATAAGATTTCATTCCGAATATAGTCTGCTGCGACTGGGATGGGCCGGAGGGTATTGACGCCCTCGCCATTTCCAATGTATAGTTCTGTCACACGAACTGTTTTGGTATCGGCTTTGGCCCGACCTCCCTAACAAAGAGGTTGAAACGACCCCTGGCCCTTCACTCTCAACTGGACGTTGTTGATCGTGATGACGGTGTCTTGTTACTGTTTTCTATGAACGACCCCGCGTACCAGGCACCTGCAGTTTCATGAACAGCCGCGTTTCATAAACGCAAGAGGTCGCTGGAGGTTAGCGTTCGCTTGCGGCGAGAGAAGCGAGGAGCAAGACAGGCTGAAAAACGGGCTTTGACTGACTGAAAACTTTCCAACAATAAAGATAGCATCTTCTCCCTCGTCTGGCTCTTTGAGAGTGAAACCTTGGGTCGGTTCACGTTGTTAATAGCCTGCTGGAGAAGGCTAAAACGCCGCCACTCGCCAAACAAGCCTGAATTCTAGCCTCTCGCCTCTATGAAGCCCTATCCGCCCTCTCAACAGAACATGTCAGGGCAACAGCATTCCTGTAACCCGATGACAAACCTGTCCGCCAGAATTTGATGTACCTTGATCGGCGTTGGTACAGTTCTTACTCTCTAAATTTCTAGGACTTTTCCAGTTGCGCTTTTTTTTTCCCCAAGACCTAAATTATACTTTTTCCACGAATGTAAAACTAGTAATGTTAACAGAGAAAGACTTAATACGCATGATGATGTGAACAAACCTTCAAAATTTCACCACCAAGCTCACTGTGGTCTAAGTGAACACTGGCTGGGACCTGACACGGATGTGACGGAACATTTCAATGACATCATTCAGGACACTTTTTAAATGCAGACGAAATCTAACTGGCAACGACTTCAGCGACTCTTGAAACACCTAAGAACAAAAATCCCAACTCCCGATTTTCAAGAAGTTCATGGGCTTTAAAAATGCGGATTCCAGATCTCTTGCGAGTTTTGGAAGACCTCCCCGGTCCATTCTCACGGCCACCGTTTCACTGCTGGTGGGATAGGCAAGATCCAGGACCTCGATATCAGCGATCTTGTCAGCAGACCTTAAACCTCACACACACACACACATACACGCGCGCGCGCGCGCGCGCGCGCACACACTCATGCATGCACACATGCAAGCATGCACGCACATGCACACATACACGCCACAGGCTTTCTTCAGATTTCACAAGAAAAGGAAATAAAGCGCCATTGCGGAAATCATTCTGCTGCCCATGGTATCAATTATACATCATCACTGTTTATCATTTCTGATCCATTTCCTCCCTACCTGACGGGCGGAAGTCCTGGAAGTGTGAGAACAACATTATTGATATGACGATGGAGACAATATCAATTGTGATTATACTGAACGTTCGCCATTGGTCTATCTCTTCCCTTAACCCCAACTCCATTACACACACACACACACACACACATACACAAGGTCTAAACTGTGCTTGAATAGGAACTACGCCTGTCACATGATTGATAGGGAGGACACAAACATGGATGAGCAAGTTTATACATCATCGTCAAAATGAACATTAACCCCCCCCCCCCCCCCCCCCCCCCGTCTTTCCCGTCACCCCCACCCCCCCCCGCCATGTACATCGTTTGGCACAGTATACACGTCAAAGCATCCCCACCACAGCAGCAGCCCCAAGCCAAAAAGCCGAAGAACGGAAGCAGTCAAGGTCAAGTCAAGCATCCGCGGTACGCCAGGGTCCACCACAGGTTCCCGCATGCACGTGGCCCCAACGGGGAGAGGGGAGAATGTGGCACTCATCAAAGGCTGGACTCCTTGCCAACGCTGTCCGCCAAAACACCACGCATCTATATACACCCCCTCTCTCAAATCCCCAGTCTCGACACTCTCAACTCATCTCCCTCCGCCAGTCTATGGTACACAATACGGCGTTGTTCTGCACAGCCTTGCCCGGTACCAACTGGTATCACAAGCATGCAGTGAGGGAGCAGTTTATAATCTCAAATTGTAAAACGTAATGAATCTCATACGAGACGACGTTGTGTAACTGTTTTCTTCCCAATCGACAACATGCAAGTAACGCAGACAGTAGAGTCCACGTCCCTCCAAACTGGCAAAAACTTCCCAAAATGTACACCTGTATTGCGGACCTACTAACTCCCCTTTATTCATATTCACACTCACCGTTTTGTTTTCTCTTGTCCTATCTCAACTTGAGCAATGGGTCGTGGTTCGTTACTTTCAACAGTTAAGTGTTTGCTACGTTCATCTCGAGGTCCAGTATCTCAATATACCTATTTTCTGCCCGGGGGAAAAGCTATTCAACGAGAAGCTTAGGGAAGACACATCGACAAAAAAAGGGAGACGTGGATTCTATAGAGACAAAATGACGAAATAGTCAAGTAACCATCGATTTAATGCTCGCATCAGAGGCACCATCATCACCACCACCACCATCACCAGCTGTACACACAACCTGGATGAACGCTGGCACGTTCAGAGGCAGAGGAAGAGGATGCAGTTTGATACAAAAATGTACATATCTTCATCACCCGCAGCTCCCCCCCCCCCCCCCCCCCCCCCACACACACACACACACACACATCCCCCAAACCACGTCCCTTCTCCCACCCTTCAACATTAAAAAAAAAAATTGCCCTCCAAGAAGACACACGCTCTCTCTCTCTCTCTCTCTCTCTCTCTCTCTCTCTCTCTCTCTCTCACCATTACATGCTTTGTTTCAACCCACTTTTGTTCACATCTCAATGCACCACAGGCAGCTTGCAGGGGGTGGAAACAGAATGAAAGCATAAACACCCAGTGAGCGGGAGGAGGGTGGGTACAGGAGTGAGAGAGAGAGAGAGAGAGAGAGAGAGAGAGAGAGAGAGAGAGAGAGAGAGAGAGAGAGAAATTTGGAGTGTGGGGGAGAAATTTGGAGTGTGGGAGTTGATTTTTCTTTTTTTTTTTTTTTTTAAACCAGCGAATCCAAGCATGTGTAGGAAGAAGACATGGGGGGCAAGAGGACGGGTGATTAACCCAAGATTAGCGGGGAAGCGCCGAAGGAGAAAGTCCACCGCGCGTGTCTGTACCAGACCAAAGCTGTTTGTACCAGATCAAAGCCACTGAAGCCGGAAGTACAAAGCGGACATGAGGCACGCGCAGTAAGGGCAAGGACAATGATCTCTGGGGCCACGTCATCCTGAACACGTCAGCCCGCCAATCCCAGAGTTCGACCCACTTGGTTACGCATACAGGGCATCCCCTGTCATTTAAAGTTCGTGGTTGTGCATACTCTTCAGGTCCCCTTCCACGAGACGGCCGTGCTGTTTATTCTTAAAGTGTTGTTTTTTTTTTTTCTGAATCAACTCAGAACTTGGCCCATGAATCATTCACGCATCAAGACTCGGTCTTTTGAGGGTCAAATCCCCCCCCCCCCCCCCCCTCCCCCACCTCATCCCCCCCCTCACCAACGACTCCCTCGCCAATTGTCTTTTTAATGACCGACTAAAAAAACTCATCTATGTTTGCCATGTTGTGTTTTACATGTAACATTTTCTACAGTATTTTTTTTTTTCAGTTAGAGGTAAAAATCTTCTGATAGCTTTCCCGTTCCTTGGCAGATGAAATCAAACTGACATTTTGTGTGTATGCGTAAACTTTTAAGGTGCGTCTGTGCTTTGATTTGTACCGTGCGAGGTGTCCTTTTCAAATAGGTCATCCCTATGCATACAGAGTGCGTGCACAAATAAAACAAATCCACACACAGGAAAGAATGCCAGAGATGAAGACAGTAAAAGTCTTCTCATGACCAGGTCCTGACACCGACCTTATTTCACCACTGCCTGAGGAGATTGTGTTTTCATCCGCGACGGATGGTTTGTCTGCCTGTCAGCACACAACTACAGAACAAATTCCATGACAACTTGGTGGAAAGACTGAATGGAGGCACAAATACGAACTTTTTTTACGCTGATCCAGGATCCTTTCAACATGATAACGCACTAATGAAAAAAAAAAAAAAAAAAAATTTAACCAAACTTGGCGGCACGGTGGAATATGGCCGAAGGTCGAACCTACTGAATCTTCGTGTGAATCCGGATTACAGGGCGGATCCAGGGTCCTTTAAGTTCGGCGGAGGTCCGCGGTCTCCCGAGTCCCCTTCTAGTCTATTTCTCTCTCCTTCAAAGTCTTCTTCTCCAGTTTGACAGCGGCAGGAAAGACAGGGAATGCGGAAGGTAAAGCCGTGGAGGAGTACGAGGAGGAGGGGAGAGGCTAAAAGGGAACAAGAGCGAAGAAGACATCAGAGGAGCCAAAAAGACAGCCAGACGGGGGGAAGCAAGCGGACACCTACTTACCTGATCGGGACAGTGTGTACCTTGAGAGATTCAAGCGCCTCCACACCCCAATCCCCACCCCGAGAGACGATAACTAAGCGAAGAACACACTCGCCTGACGGCAAATGTTTATCTTCAGAGACTCGACAAGGACAAGACATATTCCTGTGTCGTGCACCTACCCTGAAGTCTCTTTCTCCATACATACATTCAATATTTGTTTTCAACATTCTTTCTTCTATTCACCATAATGAGAAAATGCGGCCCACCTGAAAGAAAACCACCAGACCCATTAAAATTAGTGTTTGCATGCATAAGGCATGCACGGCTATCCATGCATCTACCCAAGAATTTGAGCACAGAAAATACATGCTGACAGTCTGTATGCACACTTCTAAAAACATGCATGCTTCTGAATGCTGAAGTGAATGTCCTGTGCCCCACTCCCCCTTGGTGTGTGTGTGTGTGTGTGTGTGTGTGTGTGTGTGTGTGTGTGTGTGTGTGTGTGTGTGAGCGAGAGAGAGAGAGAGAGAGAGAGAGAGAGAGAGAGTGTATGTGTGTGTGTGCGTGCGTGCGTGCGTGCGTGCGTGCGTGTGTGTGCGTGCGTGTGTGTGTGCGTATATGGACAGAACCCTTTCGTGTTATCACTCTCTCTAGCTATAGGTGTCCTTTTATCCCACTCACTGGAACTATATTTCTTGGCAATAAGCGAAAGCGGGGAGACATTATCCCGTCACAAAAGTTAGCATGATTTCATTGTTCCCCCCCCCCCACCCCCCCACCCCCACCCCAACAACGGATCCTAATCAACTGACCAACAGTCGACTACGGGGATGGAGGGTGACGGTGGGGAGGGGAAGTGGGAAGGGGACGGGACGGGAGGGGGTGGGGGTGGGGATGACAGCGGACCCAAAGCAGGTAGGCCTCAGGGTCCTTTGGATGAATCAGACACACCCTGAACCCAACCACCAACCACACTGACACCTGTAACTGTTAGTCACAGACCCAACACACGTGGGTGTGGAAACATGATTCGTGTCTTGCGTCAGTATGGGACGCTCTGCCTTATCGGATAGGACGTACTTTGACCGACACAGAGAGTGAGGTTACAAACAATAGAGCGGCGGACTTCTCAACACTCGCCATAATCCCGTTTGGGCCTAGTTACACGACAAGACCATGACGTACGTGCGTGTATTCTTAGTTGTGTGAAATCGCAGTTCAGATGATTTTTCTCTGATTTCGTAAACTGCGACGTGTACTCATACACGTTCGCGTGTAATCTTCGATCAGCTAACTTCAATTTCCTTCCCAGAAACCACGGCAGCCGTCCACAGGCCTGAAAAAGCGGCCAAAACGCCGGAACAGGATGCGCAGGCGCACGTGCTATGCCTATATGAACCGGTTGTAATCTGGGTCATTTCCTCGCCCGTCCACTTATGACGAGTCATCCTCCGCGGCTGGTCTCGACGGGGGGAAGTCCAGGATTCTTTAAACGGAAACTGCATCCCTGCTTTTCTGGAAATGCTATGTTTGTTTCTTTCTTGTTTTCGTTTTCATTAGTCCCTTTCATTCTGACTGCTCGTTTGCCTCTTTCTTCAAAATCTCTTCACTGTTTGTCTGCCTTCCGGACCATTCACCAGCCTTTGCTCTGTAAGTTCTTTACACTCGTACTCTTAATAACCCCTGCTCCCCCCCGTGATGAAATAAATACCGCCCGTTAATTCCAAACGGATGTGGCTCACGACACCAGATCGCCTTTCAGAAATGACAACACAAAGCACACAGAACCAACACCGAGACATCCACTCCTTGTTTACTCTGTGTGTTCTTTGTTAGCATACTCTCGTTGTTCGTTCTGTGTGTTCTGTGTTGTCAGTTTTTTTTGCTGGGCGATTCGGCGTCGTAAGCAGCATTCGTTTGGAGTTAGGGCGTGTCTATCATTTCATCATGGGGGACCCAGAGTCACCCTCGTTGTTCATTATCTACGGTTTACTGTTCTCTGCCTTATTTAAGAGTCCCGCTCGTACTCACGATACACAATTTGTAACACGGCTGGATACTTTTTCTCCATTGTGATCAGGTGATTACGCAGTGAGAGTGTGTGCTGTCCTGAGAGTTGTGTCCCCTGTCCGTTATGCAGAGTCAAACCGCCGATGTGCCTACGATTTAAAGACCCCCCACCCCCACCCACATGAAATACTTTCCCCCCATTTTTTTTTTTTTAACAATTTCTTTTATACGGGGCGACAAATTATGAGGAATACCCAGAATCCTCAGCACTGTCTATTCTTATCAGCTTTAAGGATTTTAATACAAAAGTTATCATGCTATAAATCTACTAATATGTGTTATTTGTAAATAGCTATGTTGTTTTCTTTTTCTGTGAAGACACCCCCCCCCCCCCCCCCCCCCCCCCAATAGTGACAAGGCCCGTTAATGCCCAGGGTGGTCAGCTGGGCTTTGATACTAATTGAAATAGACAGATCTTTGACTCGGTGAACCTCTGACAGTTCTCTGTCTCTAAGGCCGACGGGCTATGGAAAATGAACCTTTTTTCTTTCTCTTTCTTTCTCTGTGTGTGTGTGTGTGTGTGTGTGTGTGTGTGTGTGTGTGTGTGTGTTTAAACCGCTGAAGGGGTACTTCCGGTCAACTGAACTCGACAGCGAATACTCGAGAACCTCAGAAATGTGCCAAACCACCACACTCTATACTCTTTCCACTCTCCCCCTCAACACATATATACGTGTTCTGACTGACTCACTTCCTAACACCATGTCATAACGAGATAAAACAGGAAGAGACCATCCTAACGGCGACTATTCCAAAGAGTTATCTCCCTTTGAAACGTCTCGCAACTGCTGTGTCGCACGGCTGGAGACTTGTAACTGGCTCAACTGTTGCCGCTTTTGCAGCTGACTGCTTGCTGCCTGGCTGACATCATCACCTGACCTATGCAGACAAGCTGACGGTGTCGGTTCACCGTTATGAACGGTTCCGGTCTGCGGTCTGCCGGCGTATATACTACTCTAGAGAATTTACGGACCACTTACGTTCATTTACACACACTCACAAAGTGTTTCGTTTCTCAAGCCAGCCTCCAGGGACCAACCAGTCTACAGAACCTGAATGCAAGCGAATGACAGTGTATGGGTGATGATGCTTGCACATGCCACTCAGGATTACAACAGACAAAAGAAACATTTGTCTCATCGTCGGAAGTACAGTTACTCCCGATTTTTCGTTAAGACTTTTCCCCTCATGTGGCGACAGATCTAAAAATCCTGCATGGTGCACCTGGCTCGAAAAGTAAACTAAAATCGACTGAGGAGATGCTTTTAGTAATCAAGCAGTCATTTGGGTAGGAGAGGGAACACTCTTTTCAAGAATAACTTCAGAAATGTACAAAATCCATCCCCCCCCCCCCCCCCCCCCCCCCCCCCCCCCCCCCCCCTTTTTTTTTTTTTTAATAACTGTCATAATAAAGAGTTTCAATGGACGGCATGGCAAACATGCACTGTAATCACAGTTATTGGACACTGTTTTGTGTCGGGATAATTACTCATGCTCTGTGCCAGATTAGTTTGTTTGTTTGTTTTTTAAACAGCGAAGAAGTAACGTGGCCTGTTACATCCCTTTGAATAGCAACTACTGCCTTGCTCACCGAGACTATCTGCTTCTGCTGGAGATCCAGTGATCCTGTATGAAGCTCTGTTTCTTGAACGCCAAGACTCTTCGCTCATAATCTGATGTCGCACACACACACGGAAGCCTTGGTGCTATCGATGAACGACTTGCCAGCTGGACCTTGAGCAGGCTTTTTCAGACAATGCCGGGTGTTTTCATGGCAGACGTAACCAGCACGACCTACACTCCTTTCTTCCTCTGCTTAACTGCCCTCCCGACTCGGACTGGACAGACATTTGAAGGGGTACACCTCTTCCAGTGCCGTCACCATGTCTGGCGCTCGTGAGCATGATTTGACCTGTCTCCCAGTCAACTCTTGGTGTGCTTTCAGTCTGCTACGGGGTTTCTGGACTTGCACTTCGCTCCCTTCCTTGGAATGATGTCATCAATCCACCCTCCAAAGGACGGTGTGGTGTTGAAAGTCTGAAGTGATTCCCACATGACGTTCTTCAGGTGGAAATGGAACGGAAGAGGAGTGGACACAGCAATTCCAGTATACTCTCACCGACTACTAAAGAAAACGTTTCAGGCCGCTGCTCCGTACGACATGCTGACTTGTAGGGCGATGGCTTGGATGAAGTTGATGTTCCAAATTAACATGTTATCATGCATGACTTGCCACACATATTCAGGGCAGGAATGGATAATCGTGTGTGCGTGCGTGCGTGCGTGCGTGCGTGCGTGTGTGTTGGTTGCTGTTGTTGTTGTTGTTTGTTTGTTTATATAGTCTTTGGGAGTCTGAGGAGCTCCATTGGCCGGGTATTCTTCCATCAACTTCTGCCTGTTCTGTGACCACTGTCCCTGGCTAGTCTCTGTATATACAACAGGCGTTACTGAATTATGTTGACATTTTCCCTCATGTTAATGGCTGCTTTTTTTTTTTGCTTCCGTGATACAAATTCCTTATTATTATTTTTTTTCATCATTATTATTTTTTTTTTTTTTTACTTTTCTTACAAACAAGTGTTCTTCACTCTCCAGTTCATTAATCAGGGCTTCCACTGAGGATAAGCAAAAATCCTTCACAAACTCTAAGATGTAAGAGGAGAAGGGGTATGCCCCCTCTTACCTGGGAAACTATTTGAAACTCGTTTTCAAGCTGGTAAGATCTGACGCCCATCAGAACATCGAGTGGAGTATCGACAACTTTTCGGTCCATTCATAGAAAGGTACATTTGTCGGGACAAATTTTGTCTATGGCTTTGACTTTCCCAGAGATTTGCCGAAACAGGATGCAAGAGTAGAACATTAGCCTGCCTTCAAGGCCGTCCACCGATCTGACAACCTGGCAAAGGCTGCCCTCGTGAAGGATACAAGATCTCGTGACCTCAGTGTCGTCTGTTAGCAAACGGAACATGTGACTAGAACTCTGAAAATTTGATTGCCGTTTAAAAACAAATTCTTTGTCCCCGATTAAAAAAAAAATCGTCGTTTTTCAGTTTCTGCAGGAATTCTCGAGTTCGCTAAGGACTGGGAGTCCTGATAAATACAAGCTGCAAATCCCGCCTTGGAATCCCCCCCCCCCCCCCCCCCCCCCCCATTAAAAACTTAAAACTCCTCTCCAGATTTCTCCATCATAAGTGATTCCTAATTTGCTGATCTTGCTGTTCAAAGGGTTCTGTCTTCTGTTGCTCCATGAAGTGGCTGGCTAAGGTCAAATGGTGGAGTATCTCACTCCTGGAGGCCGAGTGCAACGAAACTATTACCTGCTGTGCCTCGCACATTACTGGCATTTCAAAACGCGCCCCCGTTCTTCGTTTTAAATAGTTCGTTTCAACTGTTAAGCTTGTTGTTCTTATTCTCTTCATCCTCCTAAGCAATACCAGGATGCGATTACTGCCGGGTAGGTTGTGGTCTCAAGTTCACGAGTACCGTCTTGAACGTCTGAAGAGAATGGATGGTTGAACTGGCTGACGACCGCAGCGAGTTCTTTGAACATCAGTGTGGGAAAAGGAAACCGGCTGGGGCGAGACTTGGAAACTGGCAGACTCATAAAAGATGAAGACCGCACTCTGGTCTCTCCCGTTCCAGAACACATCGGTATATCTGCCCGCTGGTCGTGGGCACTGGGGACTCCCTGGGGATTCTAGTCTCTGGTGACGCCGTGGGTGACTTTCTTTAGAGACACTTCTAAAGCCTCATGCAGTTCTTCAATGGCTTCACAGTCCAAACTGATGAAGCTTGGATGATGGCAATATCACATAACCGATCATAGTACAGTATGTGGGATATGAGCCGCATCGGACGACACAGTTCACTCTTTTGTTAGCAATGAAACCTCCTCCAGACTACTGTCTGAAGTTATCGCCACTTGGGGAAAAGATAAAAAAAAAAAAGGCCAAAACTTGTGGCGGTGTCTACAACTCCTATCCACCTTGCTTTAAACAGTCCAAGCAGGAGCCAGCCGTATTTGTCCAGGTCATGGACCAGCTCTGTCACCTTTCCACCGGCATGAAGGGTGTGAAAATTCCTTGTCCCAGTGATCACATTTCCCTTGAGACTGTCAGCGATGGAAGCTCTTCCCCCAGTGGTTTATGTCGTTTCCCTCCCACTCTGTAGTAAACCCATGAATGCCTGAATGTCGCGTCTATCCAGGCCTCATCCGTTCCAGTCTGCTGCCAAGCAATCAACGCAGTATTTCAGGGGGCAATATTGAAAAAGTGCTTGGCCGAGCCCCTCGCCTTTAAGGCTGTGTATTCCCTTTGAATATGCAACTTCTGTACGAACGATAAAAGACATAAACAGTTAATATATCCGAAATTCTACTACGTAAGTTGTAAAAGCATTAAACTCAATTTGTTAAAACACAAAAGCTGAATCAATTCGATTTCTTTTTCTCATCAACTGATGTTCC
>JADBJO010001901.1:122500-130000 GCA_016801955.1 Conus betulinus | reverse complement strand
CATTTCGATGTTTGGCTGGCATGCTACATCTGTATCTGATTACATTCCTGTGGAGCATTGTCAGCGTCCTGCCTGTCTCTCTCTGTGTGTGTGTGTGTGTGTGTGTGTGTGTGTGTGTGTGTGTGTGTGTGTGTGTGTGTGTATGCGTGTAAGTGTGCGCGTGCGCGTATGTGCATATACTGATATACATATGTACGTTTATGTGCACTTAGCATGAGATCAGATCCCCCGAACCCCATACTATCTCTCTAATCTAACTTACCGTACACGAACCGATGTACTTCTGTCTGTGCGTACACTAGTATGTGCGAATAGTAACAAACAGACGCCAGTGCAAACAGTGATTTGTGTGTCTTTTGTTAAAGTTTTGATTTTTTTTTTTCATTACTCTCTCGTTGAAAGCTTAATAACAACAAACAAACAAAAAACAAGATTTCTTTTTTTTTTTTTTTTTTAGTAGTGTCTAAACCTAAACAATACCTCTTCCCCCCTTTTGGAAGCCGACAGTGACCAGGCACCCTGAACCCCCAATCCTCTCAGGCTAATCTACCCGGCGCAGCCATCAACACTAAGACTAAGTCAGCAGTGCAGCCAAGAAAGGAAAAACAAATCGGCCCAAACTGCCAACCAACCAACCAACAGTTGGCAGTTTGGGCACGAAAAAAAAAAAAAAGGACAAAATGGTTTGCCAGTACAGGGCGGAAAGTTACCTCCCCGTGCCGTCCACCTTTTTGTGGACTTCAGCGCTCAACGAGTAGCGCCGAGCGGCCGCGGCCAGTGGGGCTTTTCGTAGTACAGGGAATAACGCCGCTCCCCCCCGCCCCACAGGGGCTTTCTGCTGTGCTGAGGGGCACCCCAACTGTAGCGAGCCGAGAAAAACAAACAAAACAGATTGGACCACCACTACCACAACAACAACAACAACAAGAACAACAATTGAACAGCACACGTTGCCGGCACGCCACACCTCTCCACGAATGGGGGCGGCCAACAAGACACAAGTGTTTGAACACCACCTGAGTGAGTGGCTGCCAACAACGTCACAAGAGGGAAAAACACAGTCCAGACTGCTGGGTGCTAGCACCTGTTATCCAAACACAACACCGTGACCACAGGGTTAAAGGATAAACCACAAACACCAGTACTTCCACACACATCACGATCATCCAATTCAATACACTTTACATGGGTGTCAAGGGTAACTAGAGGAACCAGACAGTCAGCACAAGAAACAACAAATCAACATAATAATCAACACAAGAAACACCCAATCAACACAATAATCAACACAAGAAACAACCAATCAACACGATGAAATGGTATCTACGTTTAAGGATCAACGAAAGCACCTGTAACACGTCAATACACGGCATCATTATCCAATACCATGCAGCAAACCAGGGTTACAACAAACACCACCGACATCAACGCGTACCATGATTATCCGACACAAAAACAATGAATCTTGGGTTAAAGGTTAACCACACAAGACATAACAAAAATTAACATGCAGCAGCGATCATATAACACAATACTGATAACCCTTGGGTTAAGGGATAACCAAAAACACACAAGACATAACTAAAATTAACATGCAGCACGATCATATAACACAATAGCGATAACCTTGGGTTGTAGGCATCCTTCAGTCTCGGAAGACTATGGAGTTGCGCTCTTGGGTTAAGGGATAACCAAAAACACAACCTTCATCATCAAGATCACCCAGCACAATACACTTAACCTAGAGTTACAGATTAACCATGAACAGTAACAACATGAGGCCGACAAGCGACACGATCACTCAGCTGACCAATTCAGCCTTGGGTTAATGGTTAACAACGAACACTATTGACCTGAAAATGCACCACGCGCTCATCCGGTGCAATACGGTTAACCCAGGGTTAAAGGTTAACGACAAACACCAGTGACATCGTCATGACCATCCCACACAACAGAGTTAACCCAGGGTCAAAGGTAAACCCACAAACACACCCTCACGATCGCCCAGCACAAGACAGTTAACCCTCAGGGTAAATGATAATACACACACACACCCAGCGACATCAACGCATGCCACGATCGTCCAGCTCAATACAGTTAACCTAGGGGTGAACGAAAAACCCAAATAAAAACACCATCAATAATGAACAACACTTAACATTACAACCCCAACAATGTTACTTATGATCAGGACTAACAACATACTGACATAACAACACAGTTACCGTCGTTAAGCACACAACGGAATTTAGTGTTACCAAAAAAAAATAATAATAATCTCTCTCTCTCTCTCTCTCTCTCTCCTTTCTCTCTCTCTCTCACACACACACACACACACACACACACACACACACACACACACACACACCACACACACACACACACGATACATGAAGACCGACAGCAGTTTGATCAACGAATGACCAAGGGACAATACTCCCGGCTGACTCCATCACATGCCCACGCCACTGTAAACAACAAGGCTTAGTCATGAACAAGCAAAAAGAACACGACTATTTCCCATGAACATCACTTGACATACTGATTCCAGCCTAGTCATAGAGGGAAAAAAAAAATCAACAACCAAACCTTGGAAGAGGCACAGACACTGAAGGCTTATCCTTATCCCCCCCCCCCCCCCCCCCCCCCCCCCCCCCCCCCCCCCCCCCCCCCCCCCCCCCCCCCATCCTCATCCACATTCATCACCCCCCTTGACAGAAAAAAAAAAAAAACAAAACAACCAACAACAAAACTATTCTTTGTGCGGATTCAGAAATGCCAGACCCCTTCATCATTTCACAATAGGATATAAGAAATAAATCACTGCAAATCATTGTCGGTACTATTCTCCACTGCGTTCACCTCTCTGTAATGTCTTTGAAGGCTTTGGCTTCCTCACGTTCTTCAAACTTTCCCGAACCTTCAATGACTGTGTGGACCCTGCAAAGATGTTACAGTCCCTCAATGAGCATTAGTCCTCTTCCTAGGCTGGTAGGTTTTTTTTTTTTTTTTATAATTGTATAGTCACCCTTCCACCCCCCACCCCCCCCCATCAACTAAAGTACATAACAACAGCTGTAAGAATCTCCCATCATGTAAGGCTGATGGGGGAGGGTGGTGGCTACTTTGCGTCAGAAGTGGGTTAGGAGGTCAGCCAACAGCACAGCTCACACGAAATGAGGATAATTCACCACCACTCCACCACACAGTGCATTTCGTTTCTAGACTCTCCCTCCTTACCAGCCCACAGAGGAGGAGGAGGTGGGACTGGGGGAACAGAAGCTCAACTCAGACATGCAGGTGCAGAGTAAAAAACATACTGATCTCTTTGTTATCAAAACCAAACCTGGGCAAGTTAACAAAACACTCTTGGCATGCAAGGGCGCATTTTTAATTGTAACCTCAGTATACCAGCGAATCGTGATGAAGATTACTTGCTTGCTTGCTTGCTTGCTCTCTCTCTCTGCTCTCTCTCTCTCTCTCTCTCTCTCTCCCTCTCTCTCTCTCTCTCTCCCTCCCCCCTCCCTCTCACCTCTGTGGGGAGTCGTTGGAGAACCACATTACCTACTTACCTTCTGAATAACTAAAGAACTCACGGGGTTACAAAACCCTAGGAAAGAGGGGTTTGGGGAGGTTACAGCGGACACACTTAAAAAAAAACAACAACAAAAACAAAAAAACACCTCCACCTTCATTTCATTCCCTGTTTTGGTTTTCCTCTCCCCCCCCCCCCCCCCCCCCCCCCCCCCCCCCCCCCCCCCCCAATCCACACCGGTATCACTGCTAAGAAACCTTCTCAACATCCCTGTTTTTCATGATTCTCGATTCTGCTGTTATCCATCTTGGTCACAAACAAACACTGTACCACCATCATCACATCCCCCACCCCCACCCTACCCGTAACCCCGCACCATCCTCTTCATTCCAAACATCACATTTCTTCAGCGCTTTCCTCTGCTCGTTCGGGAAAGATGGACGTGGGAGGAAGGATTGGGAGAAAGGCGGTCGCTCTCAGGTGAAATGTGCAGGCAGGTGCACGTGTGTGTATGAGAGAATCGGCTTCAGCAGCTGGCGGGTTTGCTGTGATGATCTGCTCCAGAAGCCAGGTAAAGGCCGAACCCGCTGGAGTTCCCCACATCAGCAGCATTCATTTTAGTTTCACTGCTATCATCGTCTGAAACTCTGAACTACTCTCTTTCTGTAAACTATTCTCTGTTGCATGTGTGTGTGTGTGTGTGTGTGTGTGTGTGTGTGTGTGTGTGTGTGTGTGTGTGTTTCATGTATCTATGCACGTGTGTGTGGGTGCTTACGTACGTGCGCGCGCGTGCTCTCTCTTCTGCATGCGTGTGTATACATGTATAGTATGGGATTGACGATCACATGGGGTGCGTAAGTGCATGCATGTGAGCAGCGCAGTAAGTTGTTTGTGGCCGTGTTTTCCCCCCCCTCCAGAACTGCGCTTTATGACATTACTGGTGATAATGTCCTAACCGACTGCTGTTAGTTACTGCAGTTAGGTAGGTAGCGCCCGCGCTGTGTGCGTGCGTGTGTGTGTGTGTGTGTGTGTGTGTGTGTGTGTGTGTGTGTGTGTGTGTGTGCGTGTATGTGTATGTGTGTGTGCGTGTGTATGTGTGCGAGTGCGTGTGCGTGTGTGTGTGTGGTGGTAGGTAGCGCCGTGGTTGTGTGTGTGTGTGTGTGTGTGTGTGGTGTGTGTGTGTGTGTGTGTGTGTGTGTGTGAGCTCCGGCAGGATGTCAGGACACGTGCCAAGTGTGTCAGGAAAGTAGGTAGCAGTCTCCACGTGGCTGGGAACCCTTCTCCACTGCCATCTGTCTCTCGCAATCAAGGACCTGGATGGAGTTCAGGTGTGTGTGTGGGTGTGTGTGTGTGGGGGGGGGGGGGGGGGGTGGGAACTAGGAGGAACGGAGTAGGTGTATGCTTGTGAGTGCACATACATGCTTAAGTTGTGTGTGTGTGGTGTGTGTGTGTGTGTGTGTGTGCGTGTGTTGTGTGTGTGCGTGCGTGCGTGCGTGTGCTGGTGCAAATGCTACAAAGCGTGAAAATCCACCCTGTGCACATACAAATCGAGTAGTGATGAACAACGCCCCCCCCCCCCCCCCCCCCCTCCTCCCCAAAACAATAAACCGAATCCTTTCAAGGAATGAACAAACTCGCCTTTTCCCTCTACACCTCCTCCCACCACCACTCCCTCATCATCCATCCACTGTTATATCCGAACCCCACCACCTTTCTTCCCAATGAATTCCCCCCGCCTCTTCCTCCACCCCCACCCCCCCTCCCCCCTCCCGACAGTAACCATGGGCCAGCTGTACATTCTTAACGTTAAGCGTGTTCTAGCAAAAAAATCGACTTACCCTGATGTTAACTTAACTTTTTAAGAAGGTCGTAAAGTCTTGAAAATCCATTGAGTCGAAAACATTTCAGCCTAGTGTCACCGGCTCCAAACCGGTATGATGTGTTGAACCTAGACCGTCTGTCCAGCATCGTTTGTGGAACAGTAGATAGAGAGTATTCAGTGACTGAGGAAGTGAGACACCGAGAGAAAAATCTGTTTGAGGAGCCTCGTGGTCTGTCCCGTGACAGAATGATCTTCCATCCAGAGAGACCAAATATTGGCGATTTGTATCTAAAAAGTTTCAACAGACGAGAATAACTTTGTGAAAAGTATTTTGATTATTTATGTAGTGAATCATATGCAAAAACTCTCCACATGTGTGTTAGACTTTCTGCAAAGGGTTTGAGGCAATATTGAATGTTTTTTTGGGGTTGACCTGGTATCTGGTGAACAAGGTGAATGTTTTTCAAAGTGTGGTGGGGGTGGGTTTTTATTATCATATTATGAACAGAACATCCACCTGAAGAAATCTTCAAGACTTCCACTGGTGTTAAAACATGTAAGTCAACATTATCCAGGGGAGAAATGCTCAATGATGTTTTAAAAGACATTTTTCTGCAAAGCGCTCCAGAATATTGAAATTAATCATGGTGACTGCATAAACGGTTATTGGCAAAGCCTGTAAATCATCTCTCTCTCTCATAAACTCGACATATCAATTTTTATCATCGACAAAATAATAATTATTTTTGTGGACTGATCACTTCAAACTTGGCAAGAGACATGCGCGAATACAGCGCGACATGGCGCAGACATATACACTATCATGATTACACTCACATGCCTGATATAACTTTTAAAAAGAATGTACATAAAGAACGTGATAACAGCGTGTGCTTGCGTCACAGAGACGGGCAGAAAGACGTCGGGTCTCCCAAGGACACTTCGCGTTGGGGGGGGGGGGCAGCTTAGACCTTTACCTCTCCGATTACGCTCCGGGGGCGCCATTTAGGGGGTGTTTTTGGTGTATTTACGTGGTCTGCCCTCGAGCGTGCTCGAGAGGAGGGTTTTTGAGAAGAGAGAGCGAGAGAGAGACGTGCAGGAGAGAAGAGAGAGACAGACATACAAGACAGACATACAGATCGAGGAGGCCAATGGACATACATATACCCCAGACATGGCTTCGTAGTGAAATTCAAAGTTAAATGGAACATCTGGTGGAAACTGTCACTGGATTTAGTCCAAGACCTTTCTACGCCGCTGCAACACGGTATTGTCTCATCTCCTCTCTCCTCTCTCTACCTCTCTCTCACTTCACACACACACGCGCGACGCGCGCACACACACCTCCATGCACGCACGCACATACTCGCGCGCAATTCACCAGTTCCTGCTTTCGGGTGAGAATGTCATCTGGTGACCATTCTCTGATGCCTGCTCCTTCTCTCGCCTCGGCATAAAGCTGATGCCATTAAACAGGCTTCTCCCTTTCCCAGAAAAACATCCACACTCGTACCCCCGAGCGTCCAGAAGGCAGGCTCTGACACTACAGTGATGACCTGTCAGTGAAGCCAGAGAAGTGCGATCAGACGGACCACCCACCAATCGTAGGCCACGATTTCCATGGACTTTTTTTTTTCTTTTGTTTTTTTTGGCCGCGTGTACGTGGGCCTTAAATCTTGCATCTTCTTCCGGTTTGGGGCAAAATTTTGACCTGCATTCTATTAAAAATTTCAATCCAAATCAATGTGCATGAAAGGAAGTCTCCAGATGGTTCTTAGGTTTATCATCCAAACCAGCCATATGATACGGCAGGTGTGGGGACAGGGCAGAGGGTTTGGATGCCTCTCTGACCCAACACTGACACCGCTACAACATCACAGCGCGCTAAGATGGGCAACGGTCATGCCATATTTTTAATGCGGAGCTGCGACGGGATCTGAACCGGCGACACCTACAGCCAGATCAGCGCTCCTTAGCCAAGTCCACTGATCTGTCTGCCTGCTTTGACCTCCACACCCCCCCCCCCCCCCCCCCCCCTCCCCCCCCCCATCTCTCTCTCCCCAGATTCTTTTATTTCTCTTCGCTGAGGGCCGAATGCGTTTTAAAAGAAAACTCACGGGAGCTTATTCCGCTTTCCTTCGCA
>JADBJO010001901.1:115000-120000 GCA_016801955.1 Conus betulinus | reverse complement strand
CACATCCACCCCCCTCTTCTCTCTCCCTAGGCTAATAAATAAACATACATTTATACTCGTAAGTGACATCTCTTTCTAAACCCTTTGCCGTCTAACATCTCTTTCAATCATTAGGAATACACCTGATCTAAACACCACTGTCTACCCCCCCCCCCCCTCCCCATCCTCTTCCTCTTACATAATGGAATACATATCACGCACCCCCCTCTTCCCCCTCTCCTCTACCCTCTAACATACAGGCCTACATCACTATCATAATTCGTCCAGCGAGACAAATATCACAACCACCTGGACAAAAAACGAACCTGACGACCACAGTCCTCACAACAGCGTCCCTCAAACGTAAAAACCGTTCTCCCTACCCGCGCACACACACCTCCCTCCCATGCACCCTGCTGTCAACCAGCGCCACTCTCCTCTCTCCCCCACTCACGTCTCTCTCTCCTCCACACAACTAGCCAAGATCTCGGCCAGTGATTAGCAAAGAACTTCCTGCCCTGATACTCCTTCCACCCCGAAGACCTCGCGTCCAAGCCCCAAGGCCCATTTGCCTAATGACCTGGCACGCACAGTACCTCGCCTGCTTTCTCTTTGCTGCCCACAATGCTGGCATCCTTTCCACTGGCCCTCGTTTTTTTTTTTCTTTTCCGCCGTGAGCGAGTGTAGGTAGGTAGGTGGTGTGAGAGAATGAGGCCAGGCGCATCATCCCCCATCCCATTTTTTTCGCCTGCCAGATGGCTTCCCTGGGTTGCCAGAGTGGTTGGTCCTGGACAATGGGCCTATGGTCAGGAGGATGGTGGTACCGGGATGACAACACAACAGGATATAGCAGTGAGGTTGAGAGTTCGTGTCATTTCCATGGGGTTACTTCGCCTCCCCCCTCTCTATCTGTGTGTGTGTGTGTGTGTGTGTGTGTGTGTGTGTGTGTGTGTGTGTGTGTGTGTGTGTGTGTGTGTGTGCGCGTTCCTCTCTCTCTCTCGTCTGCGTGCGCGCGCGCGTGCATGCGCGTGTGTGTGTGTACATGTGTGTGGCAGGCATTTATCCAGGGTGGGTGAGTATCCAGTGAAGGTGTGGGCGCACGCACCATTCTTTTTCTGCTGTAGTCTTCTCTGTGGCCGCAATGGTCCTGTCATGCATTTGTGCGTTTGAGTTGAACGAGCAAGCATAGAGAGAGAGAGAGATAGAGAGAGAGAGAGAGAGAGAGATAGAGAGAGAGAGAGAGAGAAAGAGAGAGAGAGAGAGGAGAGAGAGAGAGAGAGAGAGATCCAGAGAGCTTTTCACTTTCTTCCCTTTCTCATTCTCAGTTTTGTTCTGTTTACCCCCCCCCCCCCCCCCCCCCCCCCCACACACCCCCCCCCCCCCCCCCCCCCCCCCCACACACACACCTCACCCTCCCTCCTTTTTTTTTTCCACAGCTTTCCATCAATACCGCTCTTCCAGCTCCTTCCTGCAGCAGACTTGGCACAGGTCCTGCAGGAACTGGAATCCTTCCCCCAAGATTCTCACTTCACTGACAGCCCTTCATTCCTGACCTAGTGTGGAGCTCTCCCCATCCCCGTCCCTCACTCCCCCCCCCCCCCTCCCCTCTCCACGCGCGCTCTCTCTCGCACACACAAACGCACACACAACATATGCGACATGTCTACCTCACCCACTTTCCCAAAACCAGTGCTCGCGTCATCAATTTACTACGGGAATCACACAACGTTCAAACTATCAACATTTTCATTTTCTACACACACACACACACACACACACACACACACCCACACACACACACACACCAATCCAACGTTACTTTATACAAATGCTTCTTGAAAGTATCAAATAAACAATAACCATTCCTGCTTCGCCACGTATCATTATACTGTAGTCTCACCGATGGCTGGAGTTTCTGTTAAGCGCAACAACCATAGGGGACTCTTTCAGGACTGTGACGTGTCCTGTATAAAAACAAACGAAAGCTTAACAGTAGCGATCAATGAACGACGTATGACATTTTGCCTTCTGCTCATTTTCCATACGATAACCATATGTATCCATAGCACTAAATCTAAACCGGAAAAAAAATGAAAATTTAAAACCTTCAATCTTCTTGCTGTTAGAGAACTTGCATGAAGGAGACCCCCTGATAATGACATTTGCACTCCCAATAAAATGGTTCCTTTTCCCTCTTGGTCGCCATACAAGAAATCTTACCCGTCACAGGGGAAACAACTCGGTGTAAGTTCTAACCATTTACAACAATTTAAACATTGCTAACTTTAACAACGATACAGACAAAACTGAGTTCGCCCAACTGATCACGCCAGCCACTCCGCTTAACTGAACCTACTCGGATTTCAAAGCAACAACAATAAAAACAACCAACAACCAAAAAACAAAGAACAAACAAACAAACAACAGCAATACAATACAACAGCAATAATAACCCCCCCCCCCCCCCCCTGACCGCACACACATCAAGGCACAAGAAACTAGATCTGCACAAAAATGCAGTGGTACAGTGTCCCACCTGTCAGCGCTGTGACTTCAAGTATCAACAACCTTACCGACCTGTCATCAGCTCTCGGCTGGGTATTCGTAGCCTAGTCTTCTTCGATGGCAAGGGCCACACAGTGGGCAGCGTTCACATGGTGTAAAACATCATTTAACCGAAGGAAATCACTGTCAATGCCACAATGATGAAATCACTATACATGCCATGCTGGGAGGCTTGCTGTACAGAACTTCTATCTTTTGACACACTATCCAATGGATTATTATTTTCTCAAAGTTCAAAAAACATCAAAATCATAAATTTCGAACCCCCCCCCCCCCCCCCCCCCCCCCCCCCCCCCCCCCCCCCCCCCACCCCCCCCCCCCACCCCCCCCCCCCCCCCCCCCCGGTCCCTAAAACCATCCATGCACTGTCGAGTATAAAAATCCACATACACGAACTTCAGTTTTATATGTTTACTCTTTTCATGCCAAGAACCACTCTTTCAGGGCAATAAACAAATAAATAAATGATAAACTGATAAATATATGAAATAAATAACAAACGCGTGTTGAGACCAGCGATCCCCCATAGCCACATGACGTTCACCTCATTCACATTACCCCCTTTTCTTCACCGACAGGGAGTTACCGTCGTATCCGCCACCATCACCACCACCCACCAGCCGCCCCCAGCCTCCTCTCTGCCCCGATAGCACAGCCGCTTTCACCGTCATCTCTCCTCTCTCTCTCTCCTTCTCCTCTCTCTCTCTCTTCTCTCTATCTCTCTCTCTCTCTCTCCTGGCACCCCCACACCATCAGACCGGCAGGCCTCTACGGGTTCCCCAGACCTCTTTCTCGGGATAACGTTTCCATCCTCCTCCTCCTCCTCATCGTCCATCACTGCCATCATCAGGCTTGATCATCCTCGCCCCCTACTTCAGTGTGATCTCATGGCATTCTGTGTTCTTTGACTTCACCCACTTTGGTTCTATATGGCAAATTCATTGACCTACTTCCACTCCATTCTACCCTTACACCCTTACCCTTCTACCTTTCTTCTGGCCATCCCCAAAATTAGAACACGCCCATACAACATACATACAGAAAGTTAGAGAGAGAGAGAGGAGGAGAGAGAGAGGGAGAGGAGGAGGAGAAGGGGATAGTTGAGGGGCGGAGGGGCTGAGGGGATCGAGAGAGCGGAGGTGAGGCTCGAGAGAGAGAGGAGAGGTGTCGGAGAGGAGAGGCGAGAGGGATGAGAGAGAGGAGACGAGGAGAGAGAGACAGACAGACAGAGAAGAGACAGACAGACAGACAGACAGGACAGACAAAAACAGACAGGGACGAGGCTGGGTGGGAGGGGGAAGAAAGGAAGGAGAGGTCGTCACCTCGCCCAGCACACTGTCTGTCTGCACGTTCTGTTAGCCTGTGTCTGGCACACACAGCCTGGAGCAGCGCAGCAACAGTAGTTTGGGGTTTCCCAACCCTCAACCTCCGCCTCCCCCCACCCCCCACCCCCCCCCCCCCCCCCCCCCCCCCCCCCCCCCCCAGGCCCCTGAAAGACGTCCGTCTGTCTAGACGAGTGTGGAAAAGGGAGAGAGAGAATACAGAGAGTGTGGAGGGCAGAGTGATGGGGGGGAATGGAGGCTGTTTGCTGCTATTATATCTTTCTTTTTACCCTGTCTATTTCAAGGCATCGGCGATCGTTGGCATCGTTCTCTGTTGTGGGCTGCAGCACGTTCTTCTGCAACAGATCTCGTGACCCCTTCTTTACTGCCCCCCCCCCCCCCCCCCCATCGCTCCTCGCGCCATCCCTCCCCCCCTCCCACCCCCCTCCCCCCGCCACACACCACACACACACACACACACACACACACACACACACACACACACACACACCATCTCCTCTCCCATCCACCTCTCCAAACGCTTTTCTGTCTCCCTCTCTTCTAAAAACAACAAAAAAAAATTCTTCCCAGTCCTTTTCATTAACCATTATTACCTTTCAACTCCTATTTACTCTACCGATCCGCCCCTCCCTCTCATCCCATCCCCCCTCTCCCCCCTCCCTCTCTCTCTCTCTCACAATCATTCATTCATTAAACACCTTACTCCCTTTCTCGGTCTCTCACACTGCCTGCCTGCCTGCCTGCCTGCCTGCCTGTCTGTCTGTCTGTCTGTCTCTCTCTCTCGCTTATTCACGAACACCTGTACTTCGACTCTCCCTCCCTCCCTCTCTCTGCCTCTGTCTCTCTCTCTCATGAACACCTGTACGCTGTGTACCAGCACAGGCAAGCATGTCGCTCAGCTGCAGCAAACCCTCACTCCATTTCACCTTTACTTGACCTAGAACAGGCCATCGCATTCGCTGCAGCATTCTAATTTGTCCCCCCCCCCCTAGAACCCCCATGCCCCCCCCACCCCCCCGCCCTTCCCCCTCCAATCTTCAACTCCCATTTTTTCCCCTCCTTCGTCATCCATCTTCGTCTTATGGGACACACACAACACACACACAATCGCCC
>JADBJO010001901.1:107500-110000 GCA_016801955.1 Conus betulinus | reverse complement strand
CTTTAGAGCGAAGCAAATAATGTGCATTGATACGGGATTCCAAGCAAAAAAAAAAATGATACACAGCTTAACATCTTTTCTGCCACCTCCGGCGCTTCTTTGCCGTGAGGTGGTCTTCGTCGTCGTATTCTTCGTTCACTCAGACAGGAACCCCAGGGGCACTGACGAAGGCTGCTGTACGGCGGAGGCCTTCCAGTGATCCATGAAGGTTTTCCCTTGTTGATGTGTTGGTCGGCCAGGTCTCTGCTCTTAGCTTTTTCTGTGGGACAGTCCTGCAGGAAATGTTCCACAATCATTGGGGGCTGTACTTGCATGGGCAACCTGAGGACTCACCAATGTGGAATTTTGTGAACATGTGATGTCTCAGTCTGGAGTGCCCAGTCTCACAAACGCTCAACTTGCTCTGATCTGGACAGCAGGTAGTATGCATCCTTCTTGTTGAAGTCCGGGTGCTGCTCAAGCCATCTTCGTTTATGCGGTAATCTGAAAGAGTATGGAAGCCTTCCAAACTATTATAGCTGACTTCGCAACGGCACAAGACACAGCGGGCTTCGCCAGCCTCTGCTCTTTTTGAAAGCCACGAGCTCACTCCACGTGTGTGTGTGTGTGTGTGTGTGTGTGTGTGTGTGTGTGTGTGTGTGGTGTGTGTGTGTGTGTGTGTGTGTGTTTGAAAGCCACTCCCATCATCATTTGTTTCGGCAGTCCATGCATAGAGTCCTGTGACTGACAATTTCTCCAACATACCTGTTCCAGACATGGTCACACACTCTTCAAAAGTTCTGTAATCGCGTCTGAAGTCGCAATTTGACAGGATTGAAGAAACTCTGGAGAAAACTCATACAGCATTTATTTGTATTTCCTAAGTTTCGCAGTCTGCTACGGAAATCTGACGGGGCGGCGGACCCACCCCATTTTCTCCCTACTGTTCAGCAGAAAAAAACAAACAGTGCTTAATTTGCATCGATTTTCCTTCATTTTCTAACAAACAACAACAACAACAACAAAAAACCACTCTTCTTAAATTAAAGGAGCCTGCTGCAAACTGGAAGCCCTGATAACATGAATGACGACAGACAACACGAACACTTACACATATAGTTTACAGCTATCAAATATAGACACATACGCGTGCATTTGCACTCTTCATATTATTACTAGCAATTAGTAGGGCATTCAGGAGAACGCAGACCTGCAGAAGGATTAACATTTCAATCACGTCCTACCAAATCCGTCATCCCCCCCCCTCCCCCCCCCCCCCCCTCTCTCTCTCTCTCTCTCTCTCTCTCTGTCTCTCAACAGATCTCACAAACATTCTCCCCCTCTCTCTCTCTACAGAACTCACAAAAAAGCAACAAAACCATCTGTCTAAATTGAAATCAGCGGCAGCTGGATTCCACTGAGCTGTCTGCGACCTTCTTCCCTTCATGCTGCCAACATGTGCGTGGCACGTGATGCTCTGTTCACAACATGGCGCCCTGCACTGGGTGGCAATGTCTAGGGGCACAGCAATGCACAAAAACCACTTTCTTCTCTCTCTAAAACTGACTTTAGCAGCCAGAATTGAATCAATCACATGCATTTTCTCATTCTCGTTCTCACCTGTTCCTAGGTAAAAGCACACACCACCAACACACATTCCTCACACCCACTCCTGAGACAGGAAATCGCTCACAAGATTCCAAAGCCAGGTCTCACCTACTCATGGCCTGCGTGAAGGAAAAGCCTGTCACCAGCACCTCTGGCGGCACGGCACAGTCCGCCTCCAGAGGCAAGGGAGAGGCGCTAAAAGGATACACGGGGTTGAAATTGGAATCATGATCCATTCTGGTCGATGTACAGCGCTTCTGTCTCCACAGACACTGGTCGCAGCAGCGAGGGACTTAACCTCTTGAATGTACAAAAGCAGTACAGTCCCCGGAGGATTTCTTATCACACAGAGGCGGCTGGCCAATTCACAGAACTACGAGACAAGCGTTTGATTCAAACCGATCTGATTCCAAAGCAGAAGTTGGACTGATGCGGCAAATGCGTTCCTCGGCAGTTCTCTGGTTTAGAACACAACTGGGTTGTACCACTGTCCGGTCAGAGGTCTCTATGGAGAGAAAATTCCACACTCTGTCAGTTCCGCGACGACCAAAATTTCCCATAACCTGCAGTGTTCCACATCATGCAGACCTGGAGGTATACTATCACTTACTGCTGGGGGAAAAAAATCTGAAATTTCAGCTACGAGGTGTGATTCTTGTACTGGTCTGTTCCCTAAACGTATGAACAAGTACAGCAAGCGTGCTCAGGAAGCACGAGAACCCCCCCCCCCCCCCCCCCCCCCCCCCCCCCATTCCCCCCTCCTTCTTTGTGCCTACCGATTGTCACGTCTCTTCAGCATACACACTATCAAGGAAAGGCCTGCAAAACAGACTGACTTGATTTTTTTCACCCGCTCCTCGTCACAAGGAGTGCTTCTCGTCGTGTACATGGGAGTTATCTTCCTCCCTGCTCT
>JADBJO010001901.1:100000-102500 GCA_016801955.1 Conus betulinus | reverse complement strand
CTTGTCAGATCCTGAAAGGACACACTGACCTAACAAAGGATTTCAAGTCTTCTCATAATCTTCTTGGTGGGACAGAGTGACCTAACAAAGGATTCCAAGTCATCTCATATACTGAAGGGAAACAGTGACCTAACAAACGATTTCAAGTCTTCTCATATCTTGAAGGGACAGTGTGATCAAACAAAGGACTTCCCATTTTTCTCATATCTTGAAGGGATAGTGACGTACCCTTATCTTTAAGGGACAGGGTGACCCAACAACGAATTGTCAATCTTCTCATATCTTGCAGGGACACAGTGACGACACAAGGGACTGTAACTCTTCTGCTATCTTGAAGGACACTGTAAGCCAACAAGTCTTCTCAAACTGTGAAGAGACACTGTGACCAAGGAATGGATTTGACATCCTCCACGATCCTGAAAAGACACCGTGACTAAGCAATGGATTTTTTTTTTTTTAAGCCTTCTAAGATCCTGAGGGGGGACACTGTCACAAGCAATGGAATTTAAGTCTTCTCAGATACAACTGGTAGCTGTGGCGTGGCGTTTAGCCTCGCTCACTTGCAGGCTGAGACGGTGCCGGTTTAATTCCATAAAAGCCACTTACACCTGGGATCTTTTTTAGAAAAAAAGGAGAAACAGTTGGCAGATTTTTTTTATGGATCACTGTGAATTAACATGAAATTTTCTCACATCCTTTCTTTCTTTCTTTTTTTTTTTTTTTTGTAACTGAACAACAGTCCTGCCTAACCAAAACCCTCACGGTCGACTCTAGACACATCCGCTGCCTGACCTCTCTTGCTCACAATTTCTCTGACTCACCTCTCACTGTGTTCTCAACAATGTTTAACATTAGACGACTCCTGTTCACCACAAAGTCGCTGCTTCTCTCACTCCTGCCATGCTAGAACACACTCACAGCTGGCTGCAGCTCCACAGACCAGTGACCACACCCGTCTTCTCCCGGTGCTTCTGACAACCAGTGACAAATTGTCCTCACTGTGAGTCTTCTGGGTTTGTCTTCTCACTGTGAGACCGTCTTTGTCCGTCTTCTCCCGGTGCTTCTGACAACCAGTGAGACTGGAACTGTCCTCTTGTGCCGTCTTCTCCCGGTGCTTCTGACAACCAGTGAGACTGGAAATTGTCCTCACTGTGCCGTCTTCTCCCAGTGCTTCTGACAACCAATCAGACTGGAATTGTCCTCACTGTGCCGTCTTCTCCCAGTGCTTCTGACGACCAGTGAGACTGGAATTGTCCTCACTGTGCCGTCTTCGACCAGTGCTTCTGACGACCAGAGAGACTGGAATTGTCCTCACTGTGCCGTCTTCTCCCAGTGCTTCTGACGACCAGAGAGACTGGAATTGTCCTCACTGTGCCGTCTTCTCCCAGTGCTTCTGACGACCAGTGAGACTGGAATTGTCCTCACTGTGCCGTCTTCTCCCGGTGCTTCTGACAACCAGTGAGACTGGAATTGTCCTCACTGTGCCGTCTTCTCCCGGTGCTTCTGACAACCAGTGAGATTGGAATTGTCCTCACTGGACAGTGTTCTAGGTCCACTCTGGGCAAGTATGGCTAGGAAGTAGCACACATGGGCAACGGCATGTATGCGTGCGGGGGCACGCGCGCACGCGCACACACACACACACACACACACACACACACACACACACACACACACACACACACACACGAGAAAGAGAGGAGAGAGAGAGAGAGAGAGAGAGAGAGAGAGAGAGAGAGAGAGAGAGAGAGAGAGAGAGGAGAGAGAGGGAGGTGGGGGGAGAGAGGGGGAAGGGAGGGAGGGATGTAGAGAGAGAAAGAGAGAGAAGGGGAGGGGGGGGGGGGGGGGGGGGGGGGACAATGAGAGAGAGACAAGGCAGAAAGACAAAGACAGAAAGGACAGACAGGAGACAGTCTCCAGCCACAACCCAAAGACAGAAACAGAGAGACAGACTGACTGACAGAGAGACAGACACCGAGACAGACAGAGAAGACAACGACAAAGACAAAAAAGTGCACATTCTCCTCACACAGACGTTAGCATCTCTGACCTTTTAACTTGGGGCAAGGAACGGCCTCTACCTATTTCCGTTAACTTTCTGTAACTTCATTCCCTTCCCTTCCCCTTTCTCATCCACCTATCTGTCCCCCCCCCCCCCCCCTCTCCCCCCCCCCCCTCTCTCTCTCTCTCTCTCTCTCTCACACACACACACACACACACACATACACACACACACACACACAACGCATTTGAGCTCAATCATACATGCATGCCCATACACTCTCTCTCTCTCTCCCTCTCTCTCTCTCTCTCTCTCTGTCTCACACACACACACACACACACACACACACACACACACACACACACACACACACACACACACACATATCTGCAAGCTCACATCATTTTTCCTTCCTTAACGTTTTCTATTGCGTTTAGAGGGAACAATATCACATAACACATGTACAATATGGCGACCTGCACACATCTGGACTGACTG
>JADBJO010001901.1:92500-95000 GCA_016801955.1 Conus betulinus | reverse complement strand
GAGAGAGAGAGAGAATGAGAATGAGACAGACTGAGAAAGAGAGAGAAGAGAGAGTGCAAGACAGAAAATAAACATGTGGATGAGCCACACACACACACACACACACACACACACACACACACACACACAACACAGAGACTGACTGACGAGAGAGAGATATGTATGGGCGAGCAGTGGAGGTGAACTATTTCTGTTCTCCACGCGCCCGATCTCATCAACAGCCCATCAATACTTTCCACCGTCGTCGAACCCAGCCAAGGAGAAGAAGACCCTGCGTTGATCTAGGCTAGGCAAACTTTCACAAATCCTGAGCAAAGCCTTTTTTTTCCCCCCTACTTTCTTTCTTTCTTTCTTTCTCTTCCCCATCAAAGGGCAAAAACGCTCCGGCGCTGATCTGATGTTGTTTGATCGCCCAGAACCCCAAAACAGACGTAGTTCGATCTTGGTTCTGAGCGGATGTGGACCGCAGCCCCCCCCCCCCCCCCCCCCCCCCCCCCCCTCTCATTCACTAAGGTGTGGTCTTTACTCTTCCATCTATTCTCAGACTTCTCCCCCAAGAGTTTTTCTGGGCACAATCAATGTCTCTTATTCAGACCATCTGTGATATTTTCTGTGTTCATCACTTTTCACACCACAGAAAGCACTAGGAACACCCCAGCGAGTGTGGGAAGGCGGGTGGGAATGGGGGGGGGGGGGGGGACGGGGAGGGAGGGAGGCAGGGAGGAAAGAGACAGCGGGGCGGGGGGGAGGAGGGCTGGGGAGTGGGTGGTTGGAAGGGGATATAGGGTGGAGGGGGAAGAGAGGTGTGGGCAGAAAAAGGAGGCACACAAATGATTTTGTGTGCGTTTATTTTTGTAAAAAGACACTCTCATCTTCTATACACTTCCCACACACACATAAACGTGCGCGCACGCACACACACACACACACAAACCCAGGTGCATGCACGCACGTACGCATGCGTGCACGCTCATACACACAGGTGCATGCATGCATACACTTACGCATGCACGCACACGCACAAAACCCCACCCCCCCCCCTCTCTCTCTCTCATCTCAGACTCTCTCCCCTCTCTCTCCCCCCCCCCCCCCCCCCCCCCCCCCCCCCCCCCCCCCCCCCCCCCCAACTCCTGCCTTCCGTCCCATTTCTCTTCATTAGCTCCCATAAAAGATCCAGGTAATCATCTGCCTCATAAGTATCCACTTGAACTTGTTGAAGAAGAACGAGGACCCTAAGCACCCAGTGCAAAAGCCAACAGGGACTTCAAACTCGGGGCGAAAATACCGCTGCGCTCCTCTCCTCCTCCTCCTCCTCCTCCCTCCCTTCCTTATCCCTGAACATCCTACTTATCCTCCCTCCTCTCTCTTCTTTTACTTACTTCTTTCCACACAGTTGAAAAGATTAAAAAAAACAAAAAACAAAAAAAAACCCTAAAACCTAAACTTATGAGCTGCAAGGTCATGGGTTCCACTTCCATCAGAAGCATTCATTTGTGGGTTGTGCTGGCCCAAGACACTCCAACCCGGAGCTGAGCGGACTCGACTGGAAAAACACTGGGTCCACACGCTATTGGCTTTTCTCTCTCTGCGAGTACTGCTCACATTCATGACCAACACTGCAGGTATATGTATCTCTCGGGCCGCGCCTGGTTGGCACCAAAACATAAGGATGAAAGGAAGCCTAGGTCACAGCCTTGTCATGTCATCTCAGACCAGAATGGAACTCCGCAGCATCAGTTTCATCCTCCTCTTGCTCACTGACCATCACGAAAAAAAAAAAAAAAAATGCAAAGCAGTACAGTGACAGACAGGTGAGACAACTTCCAGTTAGTGGAAGAAAAAAAAAAAAACCTCGACAGTGCGGTGGTTATTTCCCTTAGCAGACTTGATTTTTTTTTTTTTTAATTATCATTTATAGCCGTTAGACACGGCTGTTCTGATAAAGTAAAACATCGGGCTATCATTCGTGACCCATAATGAACATACCAACAAATTTTCAGAAAGATCAGCCCAGAAGTTTGTCTGGAGTGAGTGGAACACATTTTGACCATGGACAGACACACAGACAGACAGACAGCATTTCTTCGTTCCCATTCTAAAGTACTCCCTGTTCTATAAGGACAGGGAGTACAACAACAAAAAGAATCCAATTCTGTGGTACTCCATGCCCTGCTGCAACGATCACCTCAGCAGCGTCCGTTTCCTCTCTCCGCGTTCATGCCCAAGGCGAGTGAGTGTCCAACTTAACTCTGCCAGCATCGGCCAGTTCATGAATTACCGTTGGATGAACCTCACGGCGCACGCACCCCAGAGGGGGTCACTCACTCACTCACTCACTCACTCAAGCTGGCTCTGTCTGAGACTAAGCAATTATTATTATCATACCATACAGAAACCAGATGGGTGTCCTGTCAGATCCAACATTCGCAGTGTCTCCTCTGGTGGGATGCCTCGTGACCCCACGACCGCTCCCCTGGGACTGCAGGGCTGCGCCCCCCCC
>JADBJO010001901.1:72500-87500 GCA_016801955.1 Conus betulinus | reverse complement strand
TGCCTGCATCAGGCTGAATCACGAGGTCGTTTGAGGGCAATGCCAACTGATTCCGATGAATGCGGGTCAAACTGCGCCGTCAATTCAAAGCTAGAATTTACTCGAGACCCAGACAGGCTCGGTGTTATTTTGCCTGGCGTAAATCGACTCGCAGTCTCCGCACTGGGCCAGAGAGCCACGGAGTCGGTTACTATCAGGTGTCACGTGATCGCTCCCACCTACGGTGATATGACTGACAGGGATCATATACATCCCCAGCAAGCGGAGGAAGGGAGGGGCGCTACCTAACACCACACTACGCCATCAAACTGATGACACGTTACGATGAGCAAGGGAAATGGCTTCTACTGCAGGTATCAGTGTGATTCAGACTCCAGGCATTTGACCACAAACTTGGTGCTTTACCCAATATCGAGCTAACTCGACACTCTATGTGGGTTCGCAGACTTAAAAAAAAAAAAAAAAAAAAAAAAAAAAAAAAAAAAAAAAAAAAAAAAAGGGGGGGGGGGGGGGGGGGGGGGGGGGGTGTGTGTGTGTGTGCGTGCCTGCGTGCGTATGTGTGTGTGTGTCTTTTTTTGTGGTCTGTGACGCGCACTTCCAAATGGCCCAGGCCGCTCTATACCCGGGTGGCAAGTCTGATGTATATAATCCGAACCATCACACTGTCAGTGGGGCAAGCAGGCAGGCAGGCAGACAGGCTGATCGGGAGTGAGGAGGTAGATGAGGGTGTGAGAGCAGATCAAATGCTGGCCAGCCTTCTACACACATACACATACAGTCTGTCTCTCTCTCTCTCTCTCTCACACACACACACACACACACACACACACACACACAGCAGCAGCAGCAGCAGCAGCAGGTCCACCAGGCCGGGGACGGACTGACAGACAGACTGCCGCGCAGCACTACTACTAGGCCTACTGGACCAGTTCAAGTATTGATCGCCTCCTGCTGCCTGCCTGCTCTCCTGCCCGCCTGCTCACACGTCTGACCAGCCATAATGAAGTTTACTCTACAACCTCCACCCTCACCCCAACCACTACCGCCACTCCAGTGTGGATGGAGGGCGCTGGAGTAAGGGGGGTGGGGAGGGAGAGCCGGGGAGAGAGAGAGAGAGAGCCAGAGGAGACGATGATGATGATGTCAGCAATCCGACGTCATCTGTAATACACAGCAAAACTTTGTCACAAAGAGATGGTGGAAAATGTATTATTTGCATGAACAAACAGGCTTCCACGTTGTCCTTTCATGCACTCACATCGCGCATGCACATGCAGGGAGAGAGAGAGAGAGAGAGAGAGAGAGAGAGAGAGAGAGAGACAGAGACAGAGACAGAGAAAGAGACAGACAGAGAGTGAGAAACTGAGAGACTGTCCCGAACAACCCCTGTTCGACGTCACTCAAAAAGGAAGAAGAACTATGATAAGCCAAGCTAAAGTGATTTTTGAAAACCAGGGGACGCTTAAACTGTGGAATGCACAGTCCTAACCCTAATCCTAACCAGACCGTAACCTTTTACCGGAACTCTAACCAAACCTTACCCTAACTGGACAAAATCAACTGGAGGGTGGGGGTCATGGAGTTGTCTGCCGCTTTCTCATCAATAAAAGAAAAAAACATTCTCCATTTTTCCATCGTTCCATTGCCTTTCGATACCCAACACAGCCACTGACCACTGTCACAGACAGAATCAACCGACAGCTCGAAAGCACAAACCCAAAATTGTGAGTCTGATGAATGTTGAAAAAAAGGAATGGTTTAGTGTCTAAAGAGCATGAATTTGATATGGCTTTAAAACTGACAAAAAGTGTTCCATGTGAGTCATCATGCAGGTCAAAATGCTGAGCAAATATGGATCCCCCCCCCCCCCCCCCCCCCCCCCATTTCTTGCATACAAACTCTCGATTTTGTGTGGCAGGCCTACTTACAAACAAAGGTTACATGAAAAGAGAAAAAAAAGAACATCAAGATGCTGCGCAAATATGCAATCAACAATTCTAAGTATGTTTTTCTCTGAGTGCG
Organism: Conus betulinus; assembly: GCA_016801955.1. Lineage (NCBI taxonomy): Eukaryota > Metazoa > Mollusca > Gastropoda > Neogastropoda > Conidae > Conus > Conus betulinus. The sequence goes on along the minus strand of JADBJO010001901.1, from coordinate 85,478 downwards.
CATGTGTGTGTGCATGCAAGTGTGTGCGTGCCTCTCTTTGTGCATGTAACTGTAAGTGTACATGCATGTGCATGAACGTGTGTGTGTGTGTGTGTGTGTGTGTGTGTGTGTGTGTGTGTGTGTGTGTGTGTGCGTGCATGTGTGTGTGTGTGTGTGTGAATGCGGGCGCGCGCGCGCATGTGTGTGGGTCTGTGAGTGGGTGTGTGTGTGTGAGTCAGTGTGTGCATGGGTATGTGCGTGCGCATGTCTGTGTGTGTGGGGTGTGCGTGTGTGTGTGTAGGTGTGTGTGTGTGTGTGTGTGTGTGTGTGTGTGTGTGTGCGCGCGCGTGTGATTAAGTGCGTGAGAACATTTATCGAGTCCAGACAAACTGCCGCACCACTCAGCAAACCTGATTTTATCTCTTGTCAAAGATCCAGTGCTGTACCCAACCTTATACAACCACTGACCCTCATACACATCTATACAATACACTTTACAATACCTAACATCTGCTTTTTGACCAGTTGAAAGTGTTGAGGGCAATTCCAGGCTCACAGTATTCGACTTGCAGTCACAGAAGTTCGCGCTTCTCAAAATGTTATAGCTGACTCCACAGCTACAAGAAGTGGCTGGCCTCTATTGTTACCGCCTTCCTTTTTCCTCGCCCATGTAAGGAACACCGAAACACTGTTCAACTACAAAGGTCCCCCTCTCCAATAACCTCCTTTCAGGGATCTTCAAAGGCTCACTCACGAAGAACCTTAAAGCCCTATACAAGGACCGCCGCCTCTTGCTTCTCGACGCCTCTTAGGCCTGCCCGTCACACACTGCCAAGTCTCACGTCAAAAAAGTGCAGCAATAAGACTTTCTCCTTGCCCTTGGCTCTTTCACACACTTGGCCATATCATGATCGCACTAGGAACTCTGCTGGAAAAACGGAGTGCAACTCCACTGGTCGTGTGACTCAGGAGGCGGAACTCATTCACTGCTTCGGTGGTGGTTCACTCCTTGTTTTTTTTTCATTGTATGCTGAGGCATCTCCCCCCCCCCCCTTACTTCAACAAAGAGCTTTAAGCAGGATTTCAAAGTGAGGTTGAATTCTTGGTCCTAGCTCAAAACTGTGTTTGAAGAAGAGCAACAAAAAAAACCAAAGGAAAACACGGCATTCGCCGCCGCTCTCACATGGCAACCATTCCCTCTAGAAAATGTCTATACCATCTCAGGAGATGGTCACTCACACAGGCTTCATGACAAATCCACCAAGGACCTGTTTGGTGGGTATCCTACACATACACTGGCTCAGAACAGGCACCCACCTGTGCGTGAGTGGGCAGGTCGGTGGTTGGGTGGGTGTGATTTGTGATTTGTGGAATACACATCCATAGTCATGTTTTTATAGCCACTCTAAATTTCTCTTTGGACTTGGAGATAATAAAGTGTTCTTGACACACTTCACACACACACACACACACACACACACACACACACACACACACAAAGTGTCCATAAAAGTGCCAGAAAACAAACAAAAAAATCAAACAAACAAACAAAAAAACCCAAGGAAACAGAAAGACAAAAAACAAAGATCACACCAACTCACCTTTCCTCGCTCATCAGAAATGTGTCGTGATCATCCAGCTCTCTGCCAAAAACTCAAGCGGACTGTGCAAGCAGTCAAACTAGTTGTGTCGGCTAACTGCAACACCCCCCCTCACAGCATGAACAGACCACATCAACAACTACAAGAACAGGGTGCCGCAGCCACTCGCACCCTTCAAGAAACCTTCCAGGTGAAAATAAAAACTAAACTAACCCTGGGCCCGAACTGCTGATGGATTCCCCAGAAGTTCCTTTCCCAAATCTGCTGCAGACCTGCACACCTGAAAAAAAAAAAAAGCTGTAGGAAGCAGTTCTCATCAAAGGCTGGAATTTCCTCATTTCTTTTTCGGTTGCTATACTGTTATTCAACCTTCCTTTCTTTTGACATTTTCTTCACTGAAAAACAAAGGTTTCCCATCTCAAATGCATATCAGAATGATCAGAATTGACAGCTTTTCAATTGCCTCCTCACTACACCTGTGACTGCAGTGTGTTTTGTGTTTGTGCCTTTGGTATCAACAAGTTCAGGGGGTGGGGGGTGGGGGGGGGGGGGGGGTGTCTTTTCACTAAAGTGAGGTAATGGCACCATGAGAAGAGGTTGGACAGAAAAGGGAGTGCGGGATGGAGGTATGGAGGGAAGAAGGGGTGAGTTGCCTCATAACTAGCAGATATCAATTACTGGCAATGGACTGTTTGTGCAGGTGCAGTTTGTGGCGATGCATGGGGTGACCGGAGTGAGTGATGGAGGAGTACAACTCTTGATGAGGTACAGATGTGCTGAAAGGATGATGACAAATTTGAAACTTTCTCTGGCAAACCCTTCTGTGTGTGGATTTCAGCATGGAATGCTAGTCTTTTACTGAAACGACCAAAGGTTTTCTGACTGAGTGTGTACCATTTTCATGGGGTGTATTTTGTTATTTTACTCTCTTAATTTCTTTTTTGGCATTGGTAGAATTTGTAAAGTCTTTGTCTGTTTGCTTGTTTCGTAAAATGTTGAGCCAACCACTACTACGGCATGTGAGGGTTCATGGATTAACTTTTGACTAAAACAACAGGGCAGCATCTGCCAACACTCTGTCACTGATCAAAGGTGACCATGACACAAGTCAATCTCAAAACTGTGAAAGACAGATCACCACAACCATCCAGGCCAACAGCCAGAAGACCCCCAGAACCAAGAAGAAAAGGAACCATGTTACTCAACACGAACCCTCCCTAGACAACACCCCCCTTGGATCAGTGGAGTTTTCCACCACCCTTCAATCTGAGAAGAAAAACACAGAATCAATCTTCAGTCATCACATTCCTGGTTTCAGGACCTCGCTCTTTCAGGGACACCCAAAACTGGTCATGAGATCAGCACCTGCAGCAAGTCAAAACCACTAGAACGGGGTCAGCACCCCCATCAAAGTTTTGCTTTGTTTTGCTCTTCGGGAAGATAAAGCCCCAAGTTTTACAGAATCATAACAGCATTAAGTCCAACCTTGAGCCAGTGTAGAAAGGCTGGATGGTAAAGTCAATCAGCGACGCCAATGAAAACAACTGTGAACACTCCAAGAACAACATGTGATGACGCATCTTTAACAAAGCATGGGTCGCATGTTTCTTCACATCAGTCAAAAAGAAAACAGGAAGAAAAGAAAACCAGATCATCAAACCTTGCTGTCTTTGGACCTTGGAAACCGCACTAACATGTTTGCTGTGAAAGCAGCATTACTGAAGTTAACTAACCAAACGTGGACTGTCTACTCTCCTCCTCACAGATGAAATGAGATGAAGCATGAACACATCCAGAAACACTCTCATGACTCTGTTTCCCAATGTGGAGCTTACACACACACACACACACACACACACACACACACACACACACACACACACACACACCTACACACACAGACTGCCACAAATCCAATGTTTCTAACCGCAAAAAACCACCCCCTGGTCAGGCTGTGGGCAGACACATCCTCATCGGTCACACACATAAAAAAAACTAGGCCAAGAGAAACAAAGAGGCAAATGAAAGAACAGAGAAGAGAAGCTGAGCCAGAAAACAAAAATTAGGACACAAAGAAATCGATGCAGCTAGAGACAAGAAGAAACAAGCAAAGAGTAAATCAAACGAATACCCTAACTGGGAAAGCTAATGAAAAACAGCCACAGCAACAACACCAGGCACTCCTGAACAGCAGAATGAGGAGAAAAAAAATCAATACGGCAGCAATCACACGCCAGCCACTAGGCCCAGAGCCAAGAGTTTGCCATTCTCCCTCTTCATGGCTGTTGGTGAAGGGAGGAGAAAAAAACAACAACAAAAAACCCCCAAAAAAAAACGACTGCCTGCCATCGATCAATCCTGCTTCATCACCATTAAAACCCATTGGAGACTCATGGGTGGGGGGCAATCCTTCTCACTCCAATAAGCCGGACATGTGGCCCTGCCACCTCCCCACACCTGCTGCTGGTCCGTGCCAGTTCCAACCAGAAGACCATCACAACAGTTCACGTCGACGCCAACGATCACCAAAGCTCACACAGCAAAACCAAAACCAAACCCACTACCTCCCTTCAAATCCCTTCTACTACATACAAGTACCGACTGGAAACAACAAGCCAAATTCGGGCCAATACTAATCCACCAGCTCTGTTGCTGTTGTCATTCAAATACTGCCAACGTCTTTTCCTTTGCCGTATCACACACACCACCCAGACCCACCCTGTGCGGATAACCTGCCGACACAGATTGCCCGGCTCTCTCCTTCCCAAACCCGGAGGGGGACTGGCTAGGGACCAGGCTAGCTAGCCAGCTAGCTTGCTAGGTTGCTTTGCTGGTTTCCGCCCGCTTGCTTCACAGTCTGGCACACAAACAGGGGGGCTCTGAGGAGGGCACAAACGTGGCTGTGAGAGTCGGATCAATACTTTCAGGACCACTGACCTAGATACAGCAGCTCAGAAGGCCCGACAACATAGCCATGTGGGCTAAATGGAACAGCGAGGGGGGGAGAAAACGTTACCGTGGTGACAGATAGCTAGAACAGTGACACAGATCCAGCCAGTTGATGGGTGGGGGGTGAAATCTGGGGGGAGAGAGAGAGAGAGAGAGAGAGAGAGAGAGAGAGAGAGAGAGAGAGAGAGAGAGAGAGAGAGAGACTGACAGAGTCAGAGAAACAGGTCAGGCAGACCGAGACAATAATAGACAGACAGACAGATAGACAGGGGCAGAAACAGAGATATATATACAGGCAGACAGAGACAAAGAGAGACTGAGAGCGACAGAGAGGGAAATAGGACAGAGAGAAAGAAAAAGTAGTGAGACTGTGTTTGTGTGTGTGTTTTTACTGAAACTTTCAGCGCGACAGGAGGGGGGAAGTGTGGAAGGTGGGAGACAGAGTGCGTGCATGCATGCATGCGTGCCTGTGCAGAAAAGAGACAGAGAGATACTGACAGAGACAGAGACAGACACTGGGACAGACAGACAGAGGAACTAAAGGACAGGGGGAGAGAGAAAGACAAAGGGACTAGAGTCAGATAACAGAGTGCAATACTGAATAGTGACCAAAACACAACCTCCATTTCAATGCATCATCCACCCCATCCCACTCTTCCCCTCCCCTACCCCCCAACCCCCACCTCTCTCCCTCTCTCTTTCTGTATGCACACACATGTCCGTGCCTACACGCATGCATGAATCACCTGTGCATGCGTGTGCACACCACGACACTCCAGTTCTGAGTCATGAAAAGAGTCATCAGAGTGACGGACACAAACAAAACAGCAACAAGGAGGCGACGACACCCACTGAGCAGCAGACTGGTATTACAAGACAGGTGCCCATGTTTCAGCTGTTGGCCGACTGTTCCATACAGCGGCAAAAGATCCACAGCATGGCTCATCCCATGGGGCCACGAGACTTACAGACAACCAGTTCCTGCACTAACTTCCAAAACAACCGGTCTGTTGGGCCACAAGCTGCTGGCTCATCATAGACGCACATCAGGTCCCAAGGAGAGGGAAGGGATTGGGTGGGTAAGTAGCAAGTAAATGTATAGCATGTTTCACACAAAAGGGTAGAAGATGCAGCATCCACTGTATTGTGGTAATATTATATCATCATAATAGCATTTACACAAAAAGTTGTATCATTCCCAACCTAAATTACTTACAATTCACAATTTAGAAACAAAGAATAACGATGACAAAATTAAAAACAATACTCTAATGATCACATTCCTAAACTACTGTACATGTGTATGAACACTGTGATCACCTCCCCCCCCCCTCTCTCTCTCTTCTCTTCTTCCCTTCCCTCCTCCCTCCTAACCTCATCCCACCACCCCTCTTCTTTCTCTCCCCCCCCCCCCCCCCCCCTGAACAAGCTATAATAGTATAAACTTCGGAAGAAAAAGATCATTAATTTGCGCAGACTTCTGCACTTCAGGGGACAAAACAAAATGTCACTCACAGCAAAGTTCTACCCAACATCAAATTGAAATGCTCTCCCTAATGATGGTGACTGTAGAAAGTTAACTCAGTTCACTCTAGAACAAACATAAAACTACTTTCTATCACTTTATGTATTACAAATATCACAACGGTTAAATGCATCATGATGTGTGGGGGGGGAAACAAAACTTGGATTTTAATCATGTGTAACTTACTAAAGTCAATGCTTGACTTCAATCCATACATGACCAACACTCTTGAAAAGTTCATTCAACGATGACTCTCAACATGATCCATCATAAACAAACTGTAACACTCAACTACCACTCCGGAAAGAATACTACAGTCTCTTTTCGTCAATGTATGTATCTTTCCATCTTGACTGGAATCAGTAGAACTCTTAACGCTGGGAAATCTAACTTCACAGGGTCGGGTGGATGGGGGAGTGTAGGGGTGGTGGTGGTAAAAGGGTGGGACTGGGAATGAAGGGATATAAAAGGCAGAAAAACAACGAAAAGTTTCAGCATGTAAACCCATCAAAAAAGTAGGTATGCCATCCTTTTACTAAATGCTCGGCTCTCTCAGCGCGCTATACAAGGGAAGCAACCACGATCAAGATCGTGTGAACAGGTCATAGTTTTCTCCCCTGGACTGCACCCTCCCTCTTGTGTTGTGTTTTGGTTTTCTCAGTGTATCTGCAATGCAATGCAAGGAAAGCAACCTCCACAAGACAGTACGAACAAGTCATCAGTGGCAGTGAGTTGTCTCCCCTGGACTGCATGGTTTTATTTTTATTTATGTTTTTTTTTTTTTCATAAATGATAAATGTAAAATAAACCACCAGCCATCAAGTGTCTCTCTCTCTCTCTCTCTCTCTCTCTCTCACACACACACACACACACACACACACACACACACACACACACACACAAAAGAGACACGCGCAGAGACAGAGAGACAGAGAGAGATACAGACAGACAGACAGATTGGTTTCTCCTTCAACCTTGGTTCTTTAATCTACAGCTGAATAATGACAGTATTTTGTTGTCTGATCTATCAAGGTCTCTCCATGCTTCTGCGGATGATAGATTTTTCACACCACACAGAGTTCAACAGACCACTCCATTCTTATGCTGTTCAAGCATGAAACTCTTTGCCTGCGTGCGTGTGTGTGTGTGTGTGTGTGTGTGTGTGTGTGTGTGTGTGTGTGTGTGTGTGTGTGTGTGTGTGTGTGTGTGTGTGTGTGTGCGTGCATGCATGCATGTGTGTGTATCCACTACTCTCATCTTTTAAAACCAAATCTTAAAATGTATCTTTGGAAACAGTGTTTCAATATGAACTTCAATCTACACTTCTCCCCTCCTAGCTTTCAAACCTGCTTTCGCCTCTATGTGAATGTGTGCGTGTACTTGTGCAAGCGCACACAAATGTGTGTGTTTGGGTGTTTATATGTGGAGGGCTGATAGAGAAAGTGGCATGTGGAGTGAAAAATGGGATGAAATATGTCTGGACAGCAGACAGGTGCATGCCAGAATACTGTCTGAGAGCAGTCACTAAATTAAAATATAATGCAGTGCTCTGAAGTTTCATACAAAAATATCCATGATTAGACACAAACTCAGTGAGAGAGAGAGAGAGAGAGAGAGAGAGAGAGAGAGAGAGAGAGAGAGAGAGAGAATGCTACCATTTGTTCAAGAAAGACTTATACCATACTAAAATATGATAACCTGTCCTCTATCAGTATATGTATCGAAATTATCAAGATTCTGAACTGCAACACCATCATAATTAACTTTCATCATTAATTTAAGAAAAAAAGTCAGGTCTGTCCTGCAGATAAAATCACACTTAATAAATTGAAGCTTACAAACCACACACACACACACACACACACACACACACACACACACACACACACACATACAAGTACAAGAAAAAGAGGAGAAAAGAGACTTGAAAAAAAAAAATTCATACCCCATTTTCGCCTGTGCACACACACACACACACACACACACACACACACACACACACACACAACACACACCACAAATCGCAAATATAATACAAAGGAAATAGTCCATAAGCAAGTTTTATAATACCATCAGCAACTTCTGGTATCAGATCAATACAGTGGGCTCCCATGGACTACCATTTCAAAGCAGTGGTGGTCACCTGACCCCCAGAACACAGACCTACAGGGTCATCACAGAGCATATGAGTCATTTTAGCATCTGAGTCATCTGATTCACATTTCAGCCATGTATTCAACATTACTGGTTTACCTTTCCATTCATTCTAAGCCCAACCCACTGATTTTTCTGTGCATTCTCCTTTTAGCTTGCCTTGTGAAGTTGTATTAGAAACTGAACTCAGGGCTATCTGCATTCGATTGTGTGGAGAAATAAAAACGCATTGTTTTCAATTCAACACCTACTAAAATAAATCCCGTACATGGTTTGCTGCTTATGCAGCATAAAGCAGCATTAAGGGTCAACATTCCACTGGCATATTTGAAAGGGTGTTTTGTGCACTTACACTGAGCTATTTCTCCTTTAGAAGGGCAAACCATGTTTCAATATTTCCTATAAAACCAGTTCATCTTCACAGCTCAAAATGATAACAACATTTACCCTTTTCATTTCAAATCCATTTTCAGGTTTTGCAAGCAGCATTAAGGATGAGTGAAAGAAAGAAAAAAGAATGAATGAATGACAGAATAACAGTGTGTGTGTGTGTGTGTGTGTGTGTGTGTGTGTGTGTGTGTGTGTGTGTGTGTGTGAAAGGGGGAGAGAGGGGGGAGGGGTGGAAGAGAGAGAGACTAACAAAGAGACAGACAGACAGTTGGACAGAGACAGAGGACCTCTTGATGGGATGTGAGAAAAGTCTGTGGTCAGGTTTTTGAAGCTATTACAATCATTTACGTTCGAAGGACAAACTGTGGCGCAGCTGGATTCATCAAGGATGCCCCCAAAAAATGACGCAAACAAAAACCAGCCTAATGAATGTGCTGAGCAAGAACTGCGATCCCTCCACACTCTCTTATGTGGGCACTATCAATGTCACTGCTACACTCGGGCTCTTCTTTTATTAAAAAAAGAAAAAAAAAAAAAAAAAAATGCTGCATCTATGAACACGTCTTCTTGTAGTTTTCACATCCCTGAAATCAAACATGGTGAAAGTCAGGAGACCATTTACAAACAAACAAACAAACAAACAAAAGATAGTCCCAGTAAAGCAGGCGTGGCAGAATCTGGATGAAATGGGGAGAGAGAGAGAGGGGGGAGGGAGGGGAGGGGAGGGAGAGAGAGAGAGAGAGAGAGAGAGAGAGAGAGAGACAGAGACAGAGACAGAGACAGACAGAGAGAGCTAAAGGCTGACTGACCAAGTAGAACACATGGAACAGGCTGTGTGAATGATACTGACTCCAATAGAAAGCAACGACAGAGACAAGCAAACAAACAGACAAAGACATACACGGAGCAGAAAGGCAAAGAGCATGTCCAGATCCAAATCATTGCTCGACAGACTTCACCCCTTTCCAGGTTACATAACTCACACATGACTTACAGATTAGCTGCTCTTTACACATGAATTATCACTCCTTTTATTTTGTAATGACAGTAGTGTTTCACACATGATATAACTTGGTGCTGCCCTTGGTGTACAGAGCCGACCCAATCACCTGTGTCTTGCATTTATTCGAACCAAGACGAACTCTTTCTTTCATGAAAAATGCACTGACCACTGAATTCACATCTTATCACAAAGTCATATAGCTTGAAACATTAACTTTTCAATAGATAAAAAAAAAATTTTTAATAAAACATATCAAAATAAAACAAACAAAACAGACAGAGCACCAGACTGACAGACACACAGGACAGACAACCAACCTGTATCACTGATGACCTCCCATTAATCCAATTCATAAACACATTCCAAACAATTTCTGATTACTGTTCTTTATATAGCAAAGCTGAAAAGCGAAGCCAAGATCCGGTATACATGGGATATAATAAAGCTGAACCGGCTAATACATAGCAAGACATAATCAAGACATACTAGTAACATAATGGCATATGAACGTATGGCTCATATATTAAAAATACATAAATAAATGAAAGACAGACACAGGGAGAGACAGAGACAGGACTGAAACAGTGAAAATTTTTAAGCAAAAAGGCGATTCAAACAATATTCCTAAACCTTTCTCAGAAAATACACATGGGTAAGTACATTTTCAATGCATGCCTTTCTCTTAAGGTATCCCATAGCTTGAATAAGAGAGACAACCAAATAACTGGCAGACAGACACAATTGCATTGGCAGACATGGATGTGTACCCTTGCCAATGCCTCCCCCTGCCTAATCTCTCTCTCTCTCTCTCTCTCTCTCTCACACACACACACACACACACACACACACACACACACACACACACACACACAAAAATGAATAAGTAAGAAGCAGCATCACAGAATATCAATGACAGACTCCTGCAGACTTATTTTCCACTGGCAGAGCTCTAGGATATTTGGCAAAGAACAAGAAGGCAAAATCAACAATATCACACACACACACACACACACACACACACACACACACACACACACACACACACACACACACACACACACACACACACACACACACACATACACTTAACATACAGAACCTTGTGTGAGACACACACACACACTGAAAGTATAACACAAAGCAACACATCCACAACACAACATTCATTGCCCATTCATTGCCTATAAGCTCAAAGTATAGTGCAAGGGATCCTAATACAACAAAATTGACTGGTGCATTGCTGCAGATGTGCTTGCACATTCTCTCTCTCTCTCTCTCTCTCTCTCTCTCTCTCTCTCTCTCTCTCTCTCTCAAACACACACACACACACACCAGTTAAACAAAAATGTAAGGAAAAAAAAAGCATTCAAATTCATGATACAGCATAGTAAATCTAAATGTGTTATTCACCAATGTTTTTTCCTAGTTATTTTTTAAATCAAATTCTTCGTGTGTGGCATGAACGAACACATACCTACGATGTACATGCTAATGTGTGCAACCATGGATTTAAACAACACTATACATGTATGCACATGTTGAAAAGATAAGAGTAGAGGGCATAGACTCCTTTTTACAGCATACTGTGTTTGATCTATTATTCTCTTTCCAGCTCTTTTCAGATCGATCTTTTTTCCCTACCTTTTCTTCTCTTCCTTTCTATTTCATAACACCAGCAGACAGTTCACAATATACGCACACCTGCCTATTACCATAATCTGCATCATAGTTAGCATTAAAATTAATGTTACTTATAATATCGAAAGAATAATTTCATATATGATAATTCACACGAGCAATATCGCAAGATAAAGCTCTATGCATACATATGTATTATAATCATTTGAAAGAGAGGGAAAAAAACAGGAATACAAGATAAAAATTGCAAACAAAGCAGCAAAGGTCTCTTGGTATAAGCCTGAATTAAAGTTATGGTCCCCTGACTTAAGTCTGACTGAAAACAATGTCAGTGTACACCACCATCTCACCCACACAATTAACCTGCAATTCTGCTGCAGACTTCCCAAAGGGACAGTTAACCAAGGGAAGCAATCTCATATTGGTCATCACCAGTGATAAGACATCAAGGGTTGTTTCCCATTATCTACAGTTCTTCATTTCTTTGCCAAATTATAATCAGTTGTTTCAAAAGAATAACTTGGATTCAAATACCTGAATAAAAAAAAAATAATGCAAAACAACTGACTGAACAAAACTACATTTTAATGTCCAAAACATGAGGGCAAACAATGCATGACGACTGACTAAATGATACGTTTTAATTTCCAAAATCAGATGGCATGAAAATCATTATCACAAATCACACAATTAAAGGTACTTTTTCTCTAATCACCTAAGCACCTGTCAACATGTATTAAGAGAGACACAGAGAGAGAGAGAGAGAGAGAGAGAGAGAGAGAGAGAGAGAGAGAGAGAGAGCTATCAAGTTCTGGACTGGTGTTGACCTAGGGCTATCAATGTGAAGGGTGAACAATACTACATCTTAACGTCCGAAAACAGACTGAAAAAAAAAAAAAAAAAAAAAATCCTCATTATAAATCACACAATTAAAGGTACCTTTCACTATTCATTTCAGCACCTGAGAACATGCATTTAAAAAAAAAAAAAAATTTTAAAAGCTATCAAGCTCTGGACTGATGTCGACCTAGGACATGAATTAATGTGGAAACACTGCAAGCAACAGCAAATGTGAGCAACCCTGATGTAGGGTCTAGTGATCAACCTACAGCTATTGGGGGCTGTGCACTCTGAAGGTCATGCGTGGTGTTAAGAAGGTCAAAGGTTACAAATCTGCTCTGGTCCACTGATGTGGGCTATTTTGTGCCTCTCTCATCAAAAATTCACATGCAGGGACACACTGAATCAATCAATGTAAAGTTCTCACTCATCCTCTCTCTCTCTCTTCGTCTCCTCCTGCTACTACCTTTCTTCTCCCTTTCTCTCTTTCAATCCTTTCTCATTCATCCACTTCATTAACATCTTTTCTTTGCTTCTATTTCACTCCACCATCTCCCCCACCCCCATTTCCTTCTTACATCTATGGTCTCTTTAACACACACACACACTCTCTCTACACACACACACACACACATACCATGCCCACACACACATTTCCCTTTCCTTATCATCTTTCCTATTCAACTGTACTATTCTCTGAAAACACCATTCTCTCTCCCCCCCCCCCCCCCCACCCCCCCTTTTTTTTTCTCCCCTCCCGTCCTCTCTATCTCCCCAACCTCACCTCTCTTTTTCCTTTCTCTCTCTAAATCCATTGTCATTCATCTACCCCATTAACACCTTTTCTTTGCTTCCTTCCACAGCACCTTCTTCCCCATCCCACTTCTGAGACCTGTAGT
>JADBJO010001901.1:67500-70000 GCA_016801955.1 Conus betulinus | reverse complement strand
AGTTACAGACTACAGATCTAGTCAAGCTAAGTTTAATTTAATAGAGAGGATGACAAGTGACATAATCTAAATAATGTAATCATCTTTGAATTTTAAAAAAAAAAAAAAAAAAAAAAATCGGGGGGGGGGGGGGGGGGGGGGGGGGGGGGGGGGGGGGGGGGGGGGCTGGTTATGCAGGAAAAGTTTAAGGGGCTGGGCAAGAAAAAGACTCAGGGATAGAGCACTCGGTAAGGCATGAACAACAGACTGGACAAGAACTCACTCTCAGACATGAACAACAGACTTTTCATATTTGGACTGCATCATGTAACCAAACTTCAATCCAACCAACTCCAGGTATATATATATATACAATATACACCTTAGACAGGTAGCCTAGGAGGAGGCGGAAAGGAAAGGGGGAGCAGGAAATGGGCGAGAGGAATGGGCTGGGGGGGGGGGGGGGGGGGGGGGGGGGGGGGGGAGGGTTTTGATCTAGCATTTCAATTTCAAGCCTTCCACTGAGTGTGATAAGTATGATGTCATGAACTCAGGGGGGGGGGGGGGGGGGGGGAGGGGGGTAGGGGGTTTCATTTTCTTACGTTGTCATATTCTTAAAAAAACATTTTTTTTTTTTTTTTTTTCTCTCTCTCTGTCTGTGGAGAGGAGGAGGTAAGCAATTCTACTCCACAATGTATCTATAGGGGAGGTGGAGGTGGGGGGGGGGGGGGGGGGGGGGGGGGGGGGGGTGGGGGGGGGTTGTACTTCCTGCTCTGAGTTCTGCAGGAAGGAGATGATGATGGGTCATACAGTGGGTGTGGAGAATGCCTCTTGCCCCATGGACTTGTTGCAACTGGCCTACAGATATGGTAAGCAAAGCAAAGAGTCAAAATTTGGGAACAAGGGAACAAGGGGGGCTGGGTTACCTGGGAAAAAAAAGGACAGTTCAGTTTTTGACTGAAAGCTGTTCTAACCCAGTTTTACTTTTCAGTTGAGGAAAAGCAGCGATTAAAAAGAAAATACATTTTACATACTAGGTCATGTATTGCCAACATCCATATATAATTTGGGCTTAGTTTATTCCACAACGTTTCATCATCCCTAGTCAAAACAATCCCCTAAAACCACAATTCAAATGAAAGTTTGAAGATTTTCACTAAATCCTGGCTTTCAAGAATAATTCTTAAAAAAAAAAAAAAAAAAAAAAAGGGGGGGGGGGGGGGGGGCCATTTCTGAACATTTTGGGTGGTTTGGCAGCTATGGGCGAATTAATGGTCACCTCTCCATGATGGAATGGGCAGATTGTCTCTGACCTTTAAAATGGATTCGGTAGTCCCCCCCCCCCCCCCCCCCCCAGATCCATCCCCACCCCCCCCCCCCCAATCCCCCCCCCCCCCCCCCCAAAATCCCCCCCAAAATCACAATCACCATACTACTATCCAATGCTTGACATGCCACACACCCTCCACTTTCCTGCTCTGTCAAAACAAGAAATCAAGTGCAGTGCAGAATCCATGTTCTTCCCCTCCCCACACCCACCCCACTCCTTTCCTCCCCCCCTCCCCCCTTTTCCTCCCCCCCCCCCCCCTCCCCCCTTATAATTTTATGTTCCCATCAAAATTCTTTAAGCTCTGCTTTCCTAACACCCCTAATGTGCATGAAATCAAAAGGATGCAATTTCAAACAAATGTGTACCAGCCCACACACACACACACACACACACACACACACACACACACACACACACACACACACACACACACATCTTTGATCATTCACACAAACAAGTAAGAGAGAGAATCCATCCACCTCCCTTCCCAGTTTGGTACAGTCAGGTTTATGCCGAGCTCCTGCTAGTATGCCTTCAATTAAACTGCCCCCCCCCCCCCCCCCCCCCCCCCCCCACCACACACACACACACACACACACACACACACACTCCTTTCCCCATGCCCAGGCATATAAGAGAGACACCCTACACAGAACCCTGAGAAAAGAAAATCCTACCTAGGGAATCCATAAATGAGAAGACACCAATGCCTGGGTCTAGGTTCTCCCTTCAAACATGGAGCTTACTGCTGTTAAAAATGAATAAGTAAAAGTAAGAACAATGAGAATGCTGGTTAAAAATAGAAAGGTAAACTGTCATGACAGATTGTGACACAATGCTGAAGAAAACGCTGAAAAAAAAAAAGTGCATTTAAACAAGTGCCACAACTCATTTACTCATGTGCTGAACTTCTCAAAACTGTCACCAAGTCGGGGAGAGACTGTGCATATTTCGATATAAATCACTAATACTATTATGATGATAGGCTGCTACCGTAACTTTGTGACAGCCATTATGAAAAGGGAAATACTACCATAAAGAATTACATTTTCTGGCTTTGGAATGAAATTAACACGAAATATGTGCGCATCTGAATAGCTTTGCCAATTTCATATGTGCATCTGAATAGCTTTACCAATTTCATACGTGCATCTGAATAGCTTTACCAATTTCATATGTGTATCTGAATAG
>JADBJO010001901.1:52500-62500 GCA_016801955.1 Conus betulinus | reverse complement strand
AAATACTTTAAAAAGACGGTGGAACAGAACGTTTCAGAGTTTGTGCACAGTCCTGTTAAAATAAATGCTTTAAAAAGATAGGTCTTGACACAGTCAGTTGTATCTTTGTAAATCGTATAATTGTTATCTATTGGATAAGGGATGAAATGTCATGGTTGTATTGTGTGTTAATGTGTGTCATCCATCCCCATAGTGAATCAAAGTTGAAATTTGATCAAACTGCATGTTGAGCTGCCTAAAGATGTATCGATGTAAGGCACAAAATAGTTCAATGCAGTTTGCACTTGATGGGTGTGAAACTTTGAAATGTGTTGAACTTGAACTGAAACCTGGTTTCCTTTTTTTTTTTTTTTTTTTTTTTTTTTTTTTTTTTTTTTTTTTTTTTTTTGTGAATCGCCATTTCAGTCTTAAACTCCCTCCAGAATCAAGTTCAAATACTGAAGGTCAGAACCTTCTTTTAAAAATTCTCATTTTCACTCAACTTTCAAACCATTTTCACTTGCACAAACTTGAAGAATGAACCTGAGTGAGTTCAAAACGCAATCACTGAACTGTTTCAGCGGTAGTGTTTGAACTATGATTACTGGCTTGCATTTGTTGCAGCACAATCACATTAGAGTTGAATGAAAACCGGCACAGCGCAGCAGTGGCTTCTGTTCTAAACATTACACTACAAAATACAGTCAGTCAGGGAATTTACTTCCTTTGAACTTCCCAGAATGCTGAATTTGCTTGTCTTCCCCGTTTTTTCCCTCTTCTCTCCACCCTCCTCTGGCTTACCAACTCCTTAGGCCCCACCTCCATCCCCTCCACCTTCTTTTCCTACTGCCCTTACACTTTACAGTATTCACTATTAAGTGACCTCCTTTCACTATCCCTTTTTTTCCCCCTCAGATGGAGCTTTCAGTTTGGAACCTGCAACTTGTGGTGCAGTGGTTAAACTTGCAGGCATGCAGGCTTGGATGATTATGGGTTTACTTTCCATCTGAGGCACTTTCAGTTTGTTTGAAATGTGGAATTATTTGGCCTAAGCCCACTTTACAAGGGTCAAGTGTGCTATCCATGTTGATTTCATTTGACTAGGTGGATTTTTTTTCCCTCCTCAAGAGGAGGTATACTGTATACATCAAATCGATTACAACAGCAAAGCCATTTAAAAGAGTGGAAAGGATGTTTCAAAGTTTAGGTAAAATATTGAAAAAGGACAAAAAAAAACAAAACAGGTGATGGTGTACAATAGTAAAGCACAACATTAGACAGGGGAACTAGGGAGGGGAGGTATTGGACTGACATGGGAGATACAAATGCCAGTGTCACTTCCAGATTTTTTTTCTAAAAAGAAGACCGATCTCCATCTTCCTTCCTAATACTAAGCATCAAGGTCAAACATTTTGACCATAATAAATCTTGACTATATATAAAATTATAACCGCATATCTGCATGGTCCCATCCCCTCTCCCTCCCCATTACACCTTCCCACCCTTCTACTGTAGTTGTACTTCTAGCCTCATCCCTTCCTGTCTCATTAGATTAACTGAACAAGTCCGTAACAAATCTATACAGAGACAGATGAAGACCAGTTGACAGAAATCACACACACACACACACCACATGTGTGCACCCAAACACAGACACATTCTCCCCCCCCCCCCCCCCCCCATTTTCATGCAATTCACAAGAATCAATAATGGCTAAAGGTGCCTAAAAACAATAACAATAATGATAATAATGATGATGATGTTCATAATATTATATAATAATAATAAAAACAATAATAATAATAAAATCAGAGAGAGAAAGGGAGAGCAAGCAACAGAGTGAGCAAGTGAGCGAAAGAGAGAGAGAGAGACTGAGAAAGAGAGACAGACAGACAGAGAAAAGAAAAGCAATAAATACTAGCAAGTAAACAAGCACAGGCTTTAGAGTGTGGAGAAATGTGGGGGTGGAGAGGGGTAGGTAGCAGGCTGACAGAAGCACAGACTGTGCAGGTTGACCTAACCCCACAATCTGATCTTCACCTTCAGTATGAGTCACTAGACCTTAGACTCCCCCTTCCATCACTCCCAACCCCATTCTCCCTCCCCCCCCACCCCCCCCCACCACTCTTCCTCCCTTCCTTTTCTTTCCTTCACTCTCCTCAAGAGTAACCATTTTAAACAAAAAAGAGGTAACACAAAATTTGTGTTTTGTTGGCCGAGTGGTTGGGTTTTATGGCAAGTCAGGCTGGACCGGACAGGGGGGAGAAGGAGGGGGGGGGGGGGGGGGGGGGTAAGGACGGAAAGCAAATTGTTTTATTCTAGACTACTCGAGACAGAAAGAGGTAGATGTGGAGTGGGGATTCACAGGATCTGAGGATGAGGATGCATCAGTTATGACAAGGTGACATTACAAAGTGACGTGGCTATAGTGCACTGGGCCCTGCAGTCAGAGTCAGCCCAAACAAAAGTGTGGTCCTGTTTTGTTTCAAACTGCACAGTAGTCGTTGAAAGGCCAAAGCTGTGCCCTGTATAGCTTGAGGTGCTTTACCAATACCATTTAGATCCTGATAGTATCCCAACTTCACACACACACACACGTATAAAGATCTATAGATCTATAGATACATATATACACACACACACACACACACACACACACACACACACACACACACACACACTTCATTATCTTTGGAGACCTACAGAATGGCCAAAGTTGTCTAAATATGTTTCTCCAGAAGAACTGTGACCATAATTTCCTTCATTATGACTTTCAATGATGACACATTCCTGTCACTAATCAAGACTTTTCCCAAGCTCCCGCCAACCTGCATCCCTCCTCCCTGTAGAGAGTAAAGACTTGTTTTTCCAGGAACGTTTTCCTCTTCATACCTTCTAGATTCTCATGTTTCCTAAAAACAAACTTGAATGCAACACATACTCACACTTTCTAGACACACACATGCGATCACACATCAGGTAACTATAGTATAAGTCAGTGATTTGTGTAGTCTTGTAGAAGTGTGTGTTTATCATGCGAAGATCACAGTGTGAATTAACTTTCTCTATACTTCTTACTTGTGCTTCCTGGATCCGCCATTCCTCTAGAGACACAAAAAAGTCTTTCACATCCCTAAAATCATTAAAAGCATTCACACACACACACACACACACACACACACACACACACACACACACACACACACACACAGCACACATGCACGCACACACACACACACACACGCACACACACACACACACACACACACACACACACACACACACACACACACACACACACAAACTTGTTTTCGATTGAAAGATCTAGCTGGATCAACATAATTTTTTCAACTGTCAAAAACCGAGATCACCAATAACGAAAATAACAAAAAGCCTAATAAGAACTGTTGTGCAGTATTATTAGTGTCACACCCCTGATATGCTTAGTTGTAAGTGCTGTAGAAACTCTTCATTGCAAAAACTGAAAAAGTGTACACTCCACTTTCATGGAAAATGATATGCTGTTAGAATACCAAACATGCATGCAGTAACAGAGACTGAGAGAGCACGAGTGATGAAGTGGTAGATTAAGACTAAAAGACAGGCACCATTAAGTTGATTGAGACTTGTGTTCCGAACACACTCTTTGTGTCAAAGCAAACTGTGTCCACTGGATATCTTTCCATACACCCAACCTCCCATCTCCTCCGCCCTGCCACCCCATCCCACCCCCTCCTTTCCCTCCCACACACACAATGTGTCAATTCCGTCAAAACTGTTCATCTCAAACACACTCACTGGCATTTTCCATTTGGCAAGCACAAGCACGAACACTCAGTGATTCATTCCTGAACACACTTTACACACTTTGATCATTACATGTGCACATCCCCACGCACTAACATGTGTACATGTATACATTCTGCACTTGAAAGAAAACAACAAACTGTAACAAAGACATTGCACAATACATGGACACACACACACACCCAACTCTACACACACACACACACACACACACACACACACACACACACACACACACACACACTGATAAACAGTGCCTGCATCGTTCTTCTTCCAACAGGATTATGAAAGATTGAAATGAATATGATATGAGGAAACTGCATGAAAAAAAACAAAGGCATACAATTCATCAATTACAGTGTTTGGCACAGTGAATATTATATGAAGATGAAAACCAAACTAACATATGATATACATGTATCCACCATTTAAAACAAATAACAAAAAATATCAATATAAATTATCATGTAGGTTTTACCAAATCACTGCTCCACCAGAGCCACAAAACCAATGCTGTGATATAAATGCCATTTTATCATTCATCACCTGCATCATCACCTTTGTTTTAAGCAATAACAAATTCAATGGTTCAAACTTTACTTAAAAAGCAGGAGAAAAAAACCAAACTTACGCTTCCTCAGTGATTTCATCATCAGTGGCTGAGCTGGTGATCCCTCCCACAGCAATCTCTAGTGGTGCCAGACCAGTCCCCAGAGCAGTTGTAGAGTCTTCCCCATCAGCACGCAGAATACCCAAGTTGCCAAGGTTTGGGCCACTGAGATTTGATATGTCTACATCTGATCCAAATCCATCAGGAAGCTGGGACGGCCGGGACGAAGGATGGTTTCTGCGACGGATGCAGGGCAGCCACACTGCCAGCCTTCAAAGTATAGGCCGGCTGCTGAGACATGTCATGCAGGCCCTGCTGCTGCGGGGGCAGGCCAGGAACACCACTAACCTGGCCTTGACCCATGGAGTTCATATATTCCCCTGTTTGCATAGCACCAGGAGGCATGGGCTGAGAAGCAGTGATGGAGCCAGGCACAGAGACAGGCTGGGAATGCACATTGGCAGGGACTGAAGGAACCTGGGGGTGGGGGGATCGGCTGGGACTGACCTCCGGGATAGGGGGTGTTCCCAGATACGCTTTGACCCGTCGTCGTCTGGCCCAGTTGAGACTGATGGATGTTCGTGACAGACCCAACAGGCCTCATTGATTGTCCTATTGTCTGACCAGTTACCACAGGTTGGGCAGCGTACGGGGCGGGAGCGGACGACATAGCCACATGGTTTGCGAAAGACGAGTTTGTTTGACTGACTGGTGTCAGGCCTGGTTGACTAGAGGATGCTGGCTGGACTTGATGCAAAGTGTCACCTTGTAGTTTGGAGGAGGAAACATCCCCAGGCATAGACTGTTGCACCGATGGTAAAGTTCCAGTTGCTCCTGCCAGCAAGGGATTCTTGGAAGGGTCATCCACCCCATGGACATAATGCACTGAGTTGGCAGCACTGGAGCTTCCAGAGTTGACATTAATCTCCTCCTGTTTGTTGTCTGCCTTCTCTGGTGCATCCAGATAATCATAGCAAAGCCACCGTCCTCGTTTGAAAGGCTCTTTGGTTTCCACTTTCACCACCTTGAATCTCGCAGGTTTCTCTTTTGGTTCACTCTCTTTAATTACCTCTTCGGGCGTCAAGAGGGGATCCTGGACATCAACATCCGTTGCTTTCGAATTTGTGTCATAGATTTCTGAGCTCAAGTCTTCTGTGTGACTATCCACTGTTTCATCCAGATCATCCTGGCTGTCCAAGTCGTTGTCCTGTGTCAAATCTCCACTTCCGCCCCTTTGAGAACTCTTCGTCACACTCGTGATTTTGAATGTAGTTTTCTTCTTTGGGGCATCAACTTTAGGAAAACTTGGTGTGCCTCGAAGATCATTCTCGTCTTTCTCGTTGTCTTTCAAGTTGTGCTGAGAAGCACTCGAGTCGGATGAAACGGCCATATTTTCAATACCCTGAGGTCTATCTGCCATCTTCTCGAGGCAAATTACTTCTCGCGACAAATGACTGACTGAATGAGTCGAGCCTCACCTTACAAACGGCGGCTGTTTTCTCAAACCTGACTCACCTCCATATCCAGAAGTCTCTAAAACACAAAACTACCGCAGCAATATTCCCGTCTTCACATGTTTGAACTATTCCTTGGAACGAAGAAGATAAACTTACTTCAAACAAGATGCTGCCTTCGTCTCTCTCTCTTCCAGGCTCTGAGAATGGCAGACATCATAGCTGATGCATACTGGGAAAGAAACGACGTCATGACCTCACAGCGACCTTGGGATCGGCTGTCTGCTGACCTTTGACACTTCTTGGTATCTGCAATTCACACCGACAAAAAGAACACGAGCGCGCCGCGCGAATTTTCGGCCAACTGATTGATAACTTGACGGGAATTTTGGAAATGATGGACAAAGCGAGTCAGTGAATGGAGACTGGAATACTTCAGTCATCCGTTCGTCTCCCATTCTCTCTGAGACCATGCTACGAATGCGTGCCAGAGCCAAAGGAATGCCGCCGCAAATTGGACAAACGGGAGGGAAGATGTGGAAACGGGTAGAGGGTCTCTCTCCTCTCTCTCTCTCTCTCTCTCTGTGTGTGTGTGTGTGTGTGTGTGTGTGTGTGTACTACTTCCTCTTTTTGAGCATCGGGGTGCGGCCTACTACTATAATTTGGGCGCATGCGTATGTCACACACACACGCGTACGCGCGCGCACACACACACACACACACACACACACACACACACACACCACACACACTTAAAGCTATCGAAGCTCAAAATCTTACAGAAGAAAGTCGTTTCCTTGTTTGGTACATGTAATGTAGACATCTAGTAGCCTGCTATTCATATTAAAAATTGACTAATGTTTATCAATGTGTATGTTATTAGGCCCCTACTATATCATCATGTAACATACAAAAGTGATTGTTTTCAAAATAAGCTGCTGCCAATTGGTTTCAGTCCAGTGACTGGACCTCAAATGTCAGTATATGTGAAAACTATAATTTGGGCGCATGCAGACACACACACGCGCGCGCGCACGCACGCCACACACACACACACACACACACACACACACACACACACACACACACTTAAAGCTTCGAAGCTCAGAATCTTACAGAAGAAAATCGTTTCCCCTTGTTTTGGTACAGTAATGTAGGGGGGGGGTAGCCTGGGGGGGGGGGGAAAATTACTAATGTTTATCAATGTGTATGTTATTAGGCCCCTACTATATCATCAATAACAAACAAAAAGTGATTTTTGCTGTTTGACTAGTACAGTTTCAAATAAGCTGCTGCTACTACTAGTGACTGGACACAAATGTCAGTATGTGAAAGATGAATAATATACTCATGCAGAGTATGCGTTTAAGCAGCGAACTGCTCATATAATGAGTACTTTTTTTTTTTTTTTTGGGGGGGGGGGGGGGGTGGGGGGGGGGGGGTGGGGGGGGGGGGGGAGGGGGGCAGGGGGGGGGGGGATAATGGGGTTTTTCTTTTTCTTTTCAACGCTTTTTTTCATTTTCGGGGGTTGCTTTTTCTTTTTTTTTTTTGTTTTTTTTTTTTTTTTGTGTTTGTTTTTTTTTTTTTGTTTTTCTACTTTTTTTTTTTTTTTTTTTTTTTCTTTTTTTAATGTTGTTTGAATGTCCTCTCTCTCTCTCTCTCTCTTTTTGTTTCAAGTTTTTTTTGGTGTCTTAGTCGCTCGTCATACTTAGTCCTTAACGGGGCAAGGGGCCATGATGAAAAAAGCATGTGTTCTGCTCTCTCTGTTACCCCTTGGAATAAAGATTATCATCATCATCATCTCTCCAACACAACAACAACAACAACAACAACACTTGATTATCTCCTATTTCTCACTGAAACCTTGAAAATTAGTCGTGTAAAATGAACAAGATTGTTTGAATACAAGTATATGCTTGTGTACTTGAACATGACTGCTTAATTGAATCATACTTCATTCCCTCAAGCTGTGCTGATGATACTATATATATTATGATGCCCTGACGCTTTCTATTATCCCCTTTTTGCACAAGAATATTACACACCCAACAACGTGTGTGTGTGAGTTTGTGTGTGTGTGTGTGTGTGTGTGTGTGTGTGTGTGTGTGTGTGTGTGTGTGTGTTGTTGTGTTTGTGTGTGTGTGTGTTGCAGTGTAAATGTGTATGTATGTTTTTCTTTTATGCCAGTGTTGTTATCACTGTTTTTTTTTTTTTATCAATTCTATAAATAATTTTGATACGTTATTATCCTTAATCCTTGGGGGGACAAGGGGCAAATGAAAAAAAATGGCAATTCGTTCCCGTTTAAATCTGTCTGATCGTCGGCTTATCTGTTACCTCTGGGAATCGTCTCTCTCTCCTCTCTCTCTCTCTCTCTCCTCTCTCTCTCTCTCTCTCTCTCTCTCTCTCTCTTAACATGCTATCCTGGACTGACCACAGTGGGGTGTTTGTGGGGTGGGGGTGGGGGGGGGCAGTGGATATTGAGGGAGATGTGAAAACTTGGGATCGGCGATGGCTTTGGTTCTGAAAAATTGGATGCACTTCATGTACTAAGGGATTGTTTACATTTGTATGCTTTTTTTTCTTCCCATTTTCTTGTTATCTTGTTTCTGGCTTTTTTTTTGTTTCATTTGTTTGTGTAGACATACCTCCCCCCCCCTCCCCCCCCTCCCCCTCCATCCTGAGGATTTTAATGTAAAAAGTGAATTTTGTTGTTGTTATTATCAGCTTTTTATTATGCTTATCCAACTGCCCTCTGTAAATAGAAATAATTCTAGTTTTGTTCAACATAGAGATTTCTGGTGGTCCGGTCCGACATTGTCAGCCTAAAAAGTTCTCTCTCTCTCTCTCTCTCTCTCTCTCAGTCACCACTCCCCCGACCCCCCGACCGCAGTGTAGCAGGCTACCCAGAGGGTATTCACCTCCTGGCTCGGGCAACAAAGAGACCGACTTCATTGCACACGACAGACACGCTCGCTGGAATGTGCCTGTGGCCTTGACCCGCTAATGCTGACCCTGGACGTCGCGCGAGAGCGAGGGAAGTCGGGAATGCTGGGCTGGCTACTATGCTGAGTGCACTTCGGGCGAGTTGTCAGCGTTTTCGCTCGATCTCAAATCAAAGAGGCTGTGAGCAAAAACAACAGAAAAAACAACAGAAAAAAAAGAAAGAAACTGACTGACTGAAACCAAAAATTGTCAGATTAACTCAAAGTTGTACTGACAAAAACCGTTGCTTTTGATTTAAGTGAAGAGAGGGTGTGTGTGTGTGTTTGTGTGTGTGTGTGTGTTTCTTTCCTTCCTCCTTCCTTACAACAAGGAAAGAACACACACACACACACACACACACACACACCTCTTCACTTAAATCAAAAGCAACGGTCTTGCTGTTCGGTACAGGCAATTTTTTTTTTCTTTTGTGTAGTTGTTGTTTGAATAAAGAATTAGGCATGAATCAACATTTTTGTTAATCCTCTATTAGGTAGATGCCAAGTAATTCTCATAATATTGATTAAGAATCCCTTTGCGTGGCTGGTAATAGATTTTGTATTCAGCTACAGTCTTAAAAATCCGATGACTTGCTTTGAAGTCCACATTTGATACAGTAATCTACACAGTTCTCATCTTAAAACTCAGAGCTTGCAGCCTTTATTGATATGAGTGACCTCGCTAAAGTGATTGGCTCGGCTATTCGGCGAATCGACCTGACTTGTGGAAAATTCGGAAAATAGAATCTTAAGATTTGTCGGCCGTAAGCCTTGATCAGTTAATTAGTCTTGTTGTGTTCAGCTGACCTCCAGTATATTGTTACCTCAACGATGAATAGTAGGCAAAGTTCTTCAGTGCTGCTGCTTTAAAGGTCTGAAAAACGTTGTTTAAACACCTCACGTCGGTCTCTGTTTTCTCTATCTGTTCTCAGCCCAGTCTGTTCTGTTGATCTGTTTTCTCGATTTTCAGTTCTCAGAGTTTTTTCCTCCCCCCCCCCCCCCCCCCCCCCCCCCCCCCCCCCCCTTCAGTCTGTTTTCCATATCTGAGATTGATCTGTTTCCTCAAATTTTTCTCTGGGCCGTCACGAACCCTTCCCCTCCCCCCCTCCCCCCCCCCCCCCCCCACCTCTCTCTCTCTCTCTCTCTCTCTCTCTCTCTCTCTCTCT
>JADBJO010001901.1:45000-47500 GCA_016801955.1 Conus betulinus | reverse complement strand
CCCTGTCTTCTTCTCCGTCTTCCTTCCTTCGTCACTTTTCCTGGGAGAATAGTTTCACTGTGTAAGGGCACTGAATCTCGTTACATGGTCCCTAGCAACTTAGCTTTCTTTCCGTGACTGACGTCAGTACATCTCCTTGCATGGTCTAATGTGCCGCCTGATGGTTTGACGCACTTGCTGACTGGGTGATACGATGGTTTGACGCACTTGTTGGCTGGGTGATACCATGGTGTTTGACGCACTTGTTGGCTGGTGACCATGGTTTGACGCACTTGCTGACTGGGTGAGACGATCAGTCTATCTGATGTTGAGTGACTTGCGGTAATATCTCATTTCCATTGTTGGGATTCCTTTCTGCACATCGACTATGAGCGTTGATGTCTTGCACGCTATCGGCACATGTAGGGGCCTGGTTCTACGTTTTCATGGGCAATGTTCTTGTCCTTACACACACTGAGGTGTGCCGTGGCTGTCCCTGCTGCCCTAGGGAGACATTTTACTATCGCTTGGAGCCCTCACTGCCATTGATGGATTCCAGGTTAAGTGAATTATTGAATCGCAGCTCTCAGCTCATGCAAAACTGCAGAACCAATTTCAGTCACACTGGATGGAATGTCACGTGGCTCATGCTTAAGTTTCGGTGTGGGTGCGGATCAGAGGGTAGCGAGATCACGTATGCACGCACGCAAACACACGCACGCACACACACACACACACACACACACACACACACACACACACACACACACGCACACAACACACGCACGCACGCACACACACACACGCGCGCGGGGGGGGGGGGGGGGGGGGGGGGGGGGGGGGGGGGGGGGGACAAAAGGGCAGCCACTCACGCACTGAGACACATGATTATGCATGCTAGGAGAGAGAAAGGCAACACTGTGTTTCTTTGTTTATATGTGTTTTGCTTTTCGTTGCAGTAAAAAGACAGCTGTGTACAGACGACCAACAGGTGGTACGTATTATTTACTTGACCCCTACTCATATGCATATATTAGCCCACTGGAGACGGAGAATGCAGTCAATGGGAAACACAGGAACGAAAGCAACTATGAGAAAACTATTAGCGTCAAAAAAAAATCCGAACTTTATTTGAAACCAGCAACAGCGAAAAACAGCCTCGGGTATGCATTTTGACTGTGTGGTTCAGCTGCAGCCTTTGAATAATGCGCGCGCGCGCGCGCGCGCGCGCGAGAGAGAGAGAGAGAGAGAGAGAGAGAGAGAGAGAGAGAGGGGCACGTATCAGTCGACTAAGCAGCATGGATCATTCCTAATGTGTTTGTAGCCTTGATGCAAGTATCTACAGACAAAAGGTATCCACAGACAATAGGTGTTGAGGATCACTGAGGATCGTTTAGCTATATTAATTCTCTGAAACCAACCATGATGGCAGAAATTAAGACATGCTCGTCTTTGCTCTCCGGTTCATTTGAGTTTAGTTTAGTTTATCTGATTTATCGTTTTTACTATTTCATTTTTTTATTGTCTATATATTTATTTATTCATTTTTGCTGTCAGTAGTTCATGGACTGATGACATATCCATTTATTCCTTCAAAAGGGGACAGGCCTGTTGAAAAAAAAAAATCATTCGTATTGGCGTTCTCTGTGAGTTTGTGCACGCTCGCAGTACCCACATGCGTGTGTGAGAGGCGGGGATAGGGGAGGTGGGATGTGTGTGTGTGTGTGTTGGGGGGTGGCGGTGGGTAGGTGCGAAGAGGATGGCTGTCAAAAGCTTGCTTTCAGTTCATTTTAGAGAAGCTTCTCAGCTTGTCAAAAGCGATTAAGTTCAGATGAAAGGCTGTCATTCACACATGCTGCATTTGATTATTTAATTTCCTATTTCCTCGCCTTGAAACGTGATATACCTCCAGTAACTAAAGCAGATTTATGATGTTTGGTAACCGTTACTGAGGGAACAGGCAAAGATGTGGAGAGAACGGGATCTTCATGTTTCCTAAGTTTGAGGTCAACGACTCCATCCGAGAGCAGGTGGCCACACTGGCAGGACCACAGGCTACAGTCAAGAGGAGAGAGCTGATGTGGTTTGGCCAGGTCACACGACACGACTCGCTGGCAAAGGCAACCCTGCAAGGCTCGCTTGAAGGAGGGGAAGGCGCAGAGGCAGGTAAAGAGCTGATCGGAGAACGTGATAGAATGGACAAACCTCAGGCTGCCAGAACTCCTGCGAGAAGCAGAGGACAGGCCGCGATGGAGAAGATTGATGGAGTCGTCCTTCATGACCCCCCCCCTACGACCACTTAGGTCACAGGAACGAGATGAACAAGTTTAAGAGCCTTGGCACACTTTAAGGGAATTCATCACTTTCCAGTTTACGCGTTGGCTTAAGGCTATGTCAGGCCAATTGACATAGGTTACCAAGCTACACCAAAATGTTGTTATGCTCAGCATAGTTGTGCGGGGATTGTTTTCAGTCGTGACAAGCTCCTAGCATAACATTATCAGTCTCCAAAATCCCTCGA
>JADBJO010001901.1:32500-37500 GCA_016801955.1 Conus betulinus | reverse complement strand
TGAGAACACACACACACACACACACACACACACACACAAATACCACAAACACACACACACACATACACATACACACAAGTGACTATGATAACCAGTCGATCTTTATTTGCACTCCAGAAATGTCAACACGATCAACAACGACCTGAACACACAAGCTGCAATGAAACAAGCACAACACACGACTAGTATTTTCATATTGTGTCAAACAAATGAAACACAACTTCTATTCCCCCCCCCCCCTCTCCCCCCCACCTACTCTTTAATGAAGTTCATAAAATGTGTCAATTTCACACAATTCACATACTTCCTGACTTCTTTTCATACATGGATGGATAAGAGTACGGGAAATAGGTCAAAAGACAACATCAAACATTTTGTTCATTTTTCTTCTTGTGGCTGAAAAATGGATGTCTTCTGCATTATTATGACCTTGAAAACACATAAATACTCCAGACACTGATGCTGAGCGGGCTGAATTTGTCTGATACCGTCTCTATGACAAACTGTACAGCCAATTTTTTTTTTTTTACAAAACGTAACTGATCAGTGAAAAACCTACCTGCCATTTGTGAAGCAATGTTGATTTGATCAAACCCCAGTTGTTACATACCCTTCGAACACTCTCTTAACCCAACATTTGACAATAAACAAATGCACCACCAACTAACACACAGGCATTATTTTGAATAACTGGTTGGGCCTTTCAACAAATATCCAATTTATTTCAATTAATGTTCCACACAATTATTATGGTTAAAACATGTTCCTACTCATTTAAAAAAAGATTCATGTAAAAAGTCTTCTGAGCATTGGGCAATGCACGTTTTTCCTTTAAAATGAATTCACTTAAATACAATAGCATTTTTTTTGACCTCCTCTGAAGAATATGAAATTTAGTCCTGGTGAATGAACATGGTACAGGTTAACCTGTGAAAGTTGTTTGTTTTCTATGATGATCATATTTCTGGCAACCATCGAGTGCATGCACGCTCACACACACACATGCACACATAGACAGTCTCATCCCTTCATCAATCTAAATCTTATCCTCTTCTCTTTAAACTAATGAAATATTTCAAAAATTCTCATATATGCTATGTCTTATGCATTGAAAATGTCGGACACCGAAAACAGGATCAGCATCCATGAGAGTGGGACATGAAAAGGGAAAGAGGCGGTCATTTAAGATGAATAGTGGGGATGAGAGTAATAACAATGTTGCTGTGGAGATCCATTTTGATGTGAAACTTAAGGCAGAGCTGCACACTACATTCCCTTCCATGATCACGTATTCTGCATCAACCAGGCTCAGGAGACACAGACACCTTCAGTGCTGGTCAGGAAATATGAGCAACACTCTCGGAGATGCATCCATTAATTGGAGAACGCTTTCATCACTCGAGGCTGCTGAAACATTCACCACCTGAAAGTCTACCCTGTCACCACAAATGCAATTTAATGACGGAAAGAACCCTAAAGTGTGAAATGCGCAAAGTACCGATAGCCATCAAACTGTTAATCAATAAGTATACAAAAACATTCATATCTTGATTAAGAAATAGGTGCAGTAACAAAGATTATGAGACGCATCAACTTCAGGCAAAGTCTGAATGCCTTTGGAATGATTCAATGCCCCCACCCACCCACCCACCTTCATACCCTCAATCATCCTGTCTACCATCTGCAAGGAACATGAAGACATGGACTGAAGACTTAAGGAATGGTTCAGCTTAAATTGGAATTTTGATTAACAACAAAAAAAAAAAAAAAAAAAATTGACATTTTTTTTCTCCAACAAACTAAAAAAAAAATTGACGTTTTTCTGTCCAACAAACTGGGAAATTGAAAAAAAAAAAAAAAAAAAAGAAAGAAAAGAAGAAGAAAATCACAGCAGGCAAGATGCTGGCATTGACATCACAATTTAATTTGTTCACTTCATATGTATTCACCGCCTTTCTGACTAGTTCAAGAGATGACATTTTCGATGACTTCCGTCTTGTTGGCAATCTACTATCTACACACACATGCAAAGACCTTAAATCTAGTATACATACTACAAACAGAGCAGATAGACTACTGACAGCTAACAGAAAACAGTCGTTTAAAAAAGTTGAGTTTTTCTCATGCCTTGGGCAGTTGTCAAACACAGGTGTACTATGAACATGTAGCTGCATTCACACGCCTGTGTAAGTGACCCGTCTAGTTTCAGTGGTGCAGGTTTAGTTCAATGATGATTCACACAAATCTTTTAAAGTATATAATTAAAACAAAAAAATCATCACCCAGCACGGAATCATCAGTGCACAGATTTCTTGATCATACTGACAGAGAGAGAGAAAAAAACTGCCTAGTAATATTAATATATCATTAAAAAATAAAACACAAGAGGGAATTCCTTGAGGTACATTATCAGATAAAAACAATACAAAAAAAAAAACTCCTACAAACCATATTGCTTAGAAAAATAAGTTAACAATGTAATGTGACAAAAGTTATCAAATTCCCAGCTTATAAGAAAGGGAAAATTTAAAAGATATGTTCACTGTGACTTAAAAAAAAAGTGGAACATGTAAAAAGCAAACTGAACATGTTTTTACATTTTTTTTTTTCAAACATTGAATTAAATGTCCCATTAAATGCCATCATAAAAGATCATTTAAAAAAACAAACCTGGCATAACTATGGAACTAGGACAAAAAAATAGTTCATCACACACACATGCGCGCATGCGCGCGCGCACACACACACACACACACACACACACACATACACACACACACACTAAAATACAACAAACATACAAAGTACAAAAACCTAAAGTGTATTTAGACCCACATGTGTCTTCAACAACAACAATAAAAAAGACTCGAGCAACACAGACATTTTTAAAGCAACACCTGAATAAACAGTTTTCCAAAGCGAGTCAGTGGACAAATACAGTCTTCACAAACAAACTGGCGATGCACTGAACACCCTGAACCATCCCTATATCTTTGAACATGCCAATCTTCAGCAGTCAGCTCCCATCCTCTGCAGACCTCAAAACAACAGATTACAGTTTCTGTAGGTGCTTTATCCCCAAACTGGACTCATTCATGGTTACACATTTTCTGTCATGCATGTCTTTTCTTCACATTCAGCGATGGATGAATAGTCATGTGGGCAACTGACAACTGTCTCTTGTCAGGCAGATGAACACTGTTGTGTTCCTGTTTAGATCTGTATTGCTTGGTTTGTACACAAAAAAAAAGAAGGAAAAAGCACAAAATTTACTGGCTTTTACTGAACTTTGAAAGCCTAACAGGACAAAATTTCCCAAACGATAAATATCGAAACTGCCTAAAGTCACTCTGACAACAACCACTTGGTATAACTTCACCTTTATTTCAGAGAAAAAGGCCGTCTGCTTTGATCAATAAAATGAGAATTCACTCATCACGATATTCTATCGGCAGGGTCCAACTTTCTATGAATTTAAAAGTACTGAAAAATTCTGGTCTTTCGTATCCATGCCCGAAAATGAATTAACTTTCTGAGTGGACAACATCAACTTCACAAACGTTTACAAATCCTAGTCATTTTTTTTTTTATCAACATTTAAGGCCTTAACAAAATGGTCCCTCAGTTCCTACAAACTTTTCAATGCCA
The DNA here is from genome assembly GCA_016801955.1 of Conus betulinus. Classification (NCBI taxonomy): domain Eukaryota; kingdom Metazoa; phylum Mollusca; class Gastropoda; order Neogastropoda; family Conidae; genus Conus; species Conus betulinus. Next base: position 33,852 of record JADBJO010001901.1, on the reverse strand, counting down.
TTAATGACTGTAGAGGCCCTGCGTGAACTTGATACATCAACACTTTGATTTGACCTTCAGGCTGTTCAATGTATGCTGTTAACACTGTAGTCACTGCACAGAAGACCTCCAATAATGGTCTTTTTTGGCTTTTTTCTTATATCTAAGAAAACCCTAAACCTGACAGAAGCACTAGTTTTACATAATGATAATGAGTATCCTTTTTAACCTGTTGACATAGTATTTTTGACAAAACAAATAAGTGTACACTTGTTTGGTAGAGTTGACTATTTCACCACAATTCTTTTTTTTGAACTTGGGAGTGGAATTGAGTTATCAATATCAATAATGTTATTTTCAGGAATGATCATCGAAAAATCATCATCTACAATATTCTCATCACTGAACTGATCCATCTTTGTCTGAACCTTGCAGTAAAAATGAGTTCCACCTCTTCAGCACAACTGACAATTTGATGTTTTCTAATACCCTGTTTCCAACAGAACATACTGTTTCAGTACTTGAAGACAGGTTCATGATCATCCTTACTATTTTGTTCAGACTTGGTCTGGTAGGGAAGATGTCAAAGCATGCAGGTGGGTCCACACTCTCAGCATGCCCTCTGCAGAGGCATCAGTCTGAGGCAGGCACAGCACATGTCCAGTGATCCTCCCTCACGGGCCTCGCCTCCTTCCTACACCGTGAAATGCAAGACATGCAGGCTCACCCACACAGTTGGCCACTGAGGCCGGTCACACACTACAGTGCACAAATCCACACACACAGGTCACCTCACCACCTCCCTTGGGGTTCCCCTGTGCCACAAAGACAGCTGTCTGCTCATGGCATGCTATTTCACACACGCACAGGCCTGTCCCCTACCTCCCTCTGAGGTAATTATGAAGCTCAGGTCACATAAGGCAGTCCGCTGATCCACAGACTAAGTCCGTCACGACCCCTGAACTCTGGAGGCTACCTTCTGGTCAAACACAATGCAATCAATGAATACCTCCTGAAGAGTCAGTGTCACCGGCTCCCTTGGGACAGAGGCATAATGTTCTGGCTAAACTATTCTCTCAGTCCTGTGAAAGTCAACCACCAACTCTCTCAGGTGAAGAGTCACATTAACCTTTCAATTGATCCTCACACATGATCCATACCCAGGACTTGTTTGGCACAGAGGTCCTGGAGAGGTCACTGGCATCATCACAGACACGTTCTGATTCATTCCCCAACCTGCTCCTCCTCCTCCTCGTGACATGACCTAAGTTGTGGAACACTGTTGTTTGTTGAACACAGGATGGAAGAGGCCGACCTCAGTGGTCCATTCCCTGAGAAAAGGTGTTGATCTGGGCGTTCAGTCGGCGCTCCAG
>JADBJO010001901.1:0-27500 GCA_016801955.1 Conus betulinus | reverse complement strand
TGATTTCTTTAGTGATCTTGCTAAATTCTGAACTGGAAAATATTTGAGAGGTGTAAGCACTTACTTCGAATTTTTGTAGTTTGTATCAGCAAAAAAAAAAGTGGAAAGATTAGATTGTTTTCACATCGAAGTAAGTTCCCCCCATCACATAAATCCATTCAGTACCTGAGCCTTAACCCATCACAAGCACAATTTCCTCTTGAAAACAGAACTGGTTTCTTTCCCCACCTTGTCCAGGGAAAGAGTGACCTCTGACCTGTCTCAGACAGGTCAGAGGTCACTCTTTCCCTAGACTAATGGGGGAAAGAACAGTCTTAAAAAAAAAAAAACCCACTGTCGGACAAGAAAACTACACTATGAGAAGTGCGATGACCAGAGTAGTTTACCCCTTGCACACACAATCAAAAATTCTGTGTTGTGCAGCTGTTCAAGATGGGGCACATCACCATGAGTGAGCAGCATGCTGAATTGATCACAACTGACACAATGCCACAGAGTTAATTCTGGGCCTGTGGCAGCCACTCTGTCTATCGGATGCAGTACACCCTGCCTGAACTTCTCTGAAGCGTCATCTCTACCTCCAGTTTTTTTTTTTTTTTTTTAATTTTTCACGCTGATGCCACCACGCTGAAGTTCCTGAGAGTAGAATCTGCAAACAGTGTTTGATGAAAACAGCAGTAGAACTGCGAACAACATGTTCCAGCAACCAGAAAATGCAGGCACCCTTCTCTTCTCTCATGAAAAACTGACCGAAAACATGACCGGTGTGAAGGTCAGGAGCTGATGCACCACATGCTGTGTAGAGAATTTCATTGAAGTGTGAAGGTCAGGAGCTGATTGTACACTATGCCAATGAAAAGCATCTGGGTACATTTCAAACAGTTGTTGAGTGCAGCAGACGACAAAGTGCACATACCGAAATGAGCAGCAGCTTCAACAGGCCAGATACTCCATGAAAGTGCCATCTTTGTGATTGAGACTCCCACTCCTGCATTTGTCTGTACAGCTGGAAGTGGCACAGCTTGAGCTTAGCAGCAAACCAGGACAAGTAGAATGCGTTGTCCCTGGCCAGCCTTGGCTAAAGAAGGCTTGATGAGGTCTACTAGCTCTTCGATATTTCACTTTGAGTGTGTGTGTGTGTGTGTGTGTGTGTGTGTGTGTGTGTGTGTGTGTGTGTGTGTGTGTGTGTGTGTGTGTGTGTGTGTGTGTGTGTGTGTGTGTGTGTGTGTGTGTGTGTGTTTGCATGTGTGTATTTGTGTGTGTATGTGTGTGTGTGTGTGTGTACATGTGTGTGTGTGTGTGTGTGTGTGTGTGTGTGTGAGTGCATTTATGCATGCATGCATTTGTGTGTGTGCGCGTGTGAGTATGTATGTATGTATGCATGCGCATGTGTATGTATGTATGTATGTATGCGTGCGTGTATGTGTACCTATGTGTGTGAGTGTATATGTGTGCGCGTGTGCATAGGTGTGTGCATGTATGAGGTATGTGAGGGTGGGGTGCATGCACGCATGCATGGTGTATGTATTTGCTTAACAGTTAAATGTCACACCAGCAGTCACCCACTGACGCACAGCCTGTAGTGTAATGTCCTAATCGGATGTAAAGCTGTCAGCGATACCTGTGTCGATCCGATGTCATGGAAGTGTGGGAGGTGTCGGTGCGAGCGGAGTTGTGCTGGCTGCGGATGATCTGCTCCACGTCCTCCACACTGTTCCGCAACACATTCATCTCTCCCGTCGCATTACATGGTTCTGTGTCTGAACACCGCAAACAGGGGCAACAAATGATGAGGTGCTCAGCATCAAAACTTTGGAAAGCAGAAAAGAAAACTTTTAACTGGCTAAAAGCTTTACTGACAACCTGAAAGAAAAAAAAAAAGAATTAACTTCTTCAACAGGAAAAGCACATTCAGCAGAGAGAGACAGTGTCACTGGATAGGATCTATTCTTCAGCAACCCAAAATATACACACATAATAATATATGCAAGCAAACGCGCGCTCACACACATGCATGCACACACACACACACACACACACACACACACACACACATACACACACACACACACACACACTGTTTTCTCTTCCCTTTTTTCTGTTCTTACACGTGAACAGTGAGATCAAAAGTCTCTGTAGTATAAACACATTTTTTGACTAATGAAAATTTTCCAACTAACACAACCTTTAATAAATCATGCAAAGTACTTGGAATGCTTTTGCCTGTTGTTTTGCAAGTTCTTCATGATCATCTTCCCTTTGATGATCTGCACTATAATAAAGGTGGCAGACAATGACACTGCTGTGAACATGAAGGAAGAAAAGATGAACCTTTTGACTGCTACAGTACCCACAAGCATAGTTTTTTTCAGTGAGAGACTTGCAGAATCCTTGTGATGGAATGAGGCAGACAGACCAGGTCACCAGTGAGAAATTTGCAGCATCCTTACGTTGGAAAGGGACAGACAGATCAGGTCACTAGTGAAAGACTTGCAGCATCCTTACATTGGAAAAAGGCAGACAGACCAGGTCACTAGTGAAAGACTTGCAGCATCCTTACGTTGGAAAAAGGCAGACAGACCAGTCACTAGTGAAAGACTTGCAGCATCCTTACATTGGAAAAAGGCAGACAGACCAGGTCACTAGTGAAAGACTTGCAGCATCCTTACGTTGGAAAGAGGCAGACAGACCAGGTCACTAGTGAAAAAAACTTGCAGCATCCTTACGTTGGAAAGAGGCAGACAGACCAGGTCACTAGAGAAAGACTTGCAGCATCCTTACGTTGGAAAGGGACAGACAGACCAGGTCACTAGTGAAGGACTTGCAGAATCCTTACGTTGGAAAGAGGCAGACAGATCAGGTCATTATCGAGAGGCTTTTAGCAGCCTTGAGGTGGAATGGGGGGAGACAGATCATCTCATCAGACAGAAACTTGTAGAATCCTTGTAACAGAAAGGGGCAGACAGATCAGAATGTTGGTGAGAGACTTGCAGCATCCTTGTGATGGAATGGGGCAGAGACATCATGCTGCCAGGTACCCACTGTCTGTCTTACTCTTATGCTGCTCGTTCCATCCCAAACACAGCGGGCCACACCCAGAAAGCTTGTAGCAGCAGCAGCACCAGCAGTCAACCAACATCACTCTGTTTTGAGGTGACCCACCAGAGGAGACACTGCATGCAGTCGCATCAGAGTTGTTCAAAGGCAGAACACCATGTACTAAGCCTCTGCTGATGACAGTAATGGCTGTATCATGGAGCCAACACATCTGCATCCCCCTTTTGGAAGGCACCACCTCCTCTACCAAACAACAAACTCCCCAAAAACATTCCGATACCAGTGACCCTGACACAAACTCACCAAGGGCACAAACACAGAGAGGACACTGGGACTGAGGTCACCCTCAGAGGAGGGCATAATGGACCACAGAATCTGATCATCAGGGAGGGTGAGGGCCATCAGGCCGATGATAGGGAGATCCATTCTGGGCGGAGACTACTCGACAGCGGTTGTCCTCATAACAAAACATCCTGGCATGAACCAGACCTGAGAAACAGACACCTGCAGTGTGGGTCAGGAAATTAGACATTTCAACACAAGTGTCCACTGAGTGACGGAAAACTTGTCTGTGCCGTTCCAGTTTTCCCACTGGGAGCCCACAGCACACACACACAGCTTGGGTTAGGTGCTGGCTGAGGCCAAAACATTCCACAAGTAAATGCCTCTCCAGAGACTGGAGCCCACAACTTAGCAGCCTGCATCTAGTGACGCTAACCACAACACCAAGGTGGCTTGCCCACTTGTTCATATTCACAAGGGACAGAGTAACGTCATTACTGTGAAGCAGTTACACCTTTCACGTCAGCATGACGCATGTGTCTCCTCTTCAAACCTGTCCACCCCATTGTTCTGTGTGCAGTTCAGGGGGTAAAGAAAGGGTTAAACCAGCCAACCACCAAACTGCTCTCCCAAGCCAAGATTCAAAAAAAAGAAGAAGCAGGTTATGTTTAGCATGGCGAAAGCTTTCTACAAGTAACTTTTGTGTTTATCCAGTGGCGCCATCATCACACACGCACCACATCAGAGTAACATTGAGTCCTCAAGGTGCTGTTAACAGTTCCATAGAAACCAGTTCCCTCCCCTAAAGCACACACATATCACCATCACCATTCTTGATAACCACCTTCCTAATACCTCCTCCACACGTCACTCCTTTATTAACAATTCATTCACTTTGCAGCCACAGTACAGGAATGTAGGTAAGCATGAAATGAGTCTCTACATACCAAAATACCCCCCCCCCCCCCCCCCCCCCCCCCCCCCCCCAACCGGAATGATCATCCGCAAGATCGTGGGCACCAAAGGAAAGAAGAAAACAACAACAACCAAAAACAAAAAAAAAAAAAAAAAAAAAACAGCCAGGAAGCAGTTATTTCATACACCTTACAAAACAGGTCAGTCAATCTTTAACAAACAGGTCTCTGTCAGACATCACAAACAAGAGATGGAACATGCATGAAACAATACTCCCCTGCTGGCTCGAAGCAGCAGAGGATTTCATTTTCTGCACTTTGCTATGTTTCTTATTTCAAAGACCGGAAAAAGGCGTATGTGTGTTAAAAGTTCTGCTGTCTGTTTTGCACAGTGCACTCAAGAAGTGTTGCTTTGCGCGCTCGGTTTTGTGCGATGTTTTGCATTTTGGCTTGGTTTTGGGATCACCCCAGTCTGTTTTGAGTTTTTCGTGTGTACACACGGTACATCATGGCTCAGTAGTTCAGCAACTAACTGCATGCAGTCTCCACCTGTAGCTGGAAGAGCAAACCAGAATAAAACCGCATTTCCCACATATCCACACTCACTGTTTGGACAACATCGCCTTTACAGTCCTTTGCATCCCATCATATACAGCAAGGTAAACAAACATTCAAAATAACGTTAGTCAGTTTTCAAAAAAAGAAAAAGAAAAAAAAAGAAAAAAAGGAAAATGGAAAAATATATGATCTACACTAAAAAGATATTCTTCACAGTGATATCTGACAGATGTTAATTATTCAATTATGCACTCAACATAAACTCCATTGATTAATGGTCACCCTCAACCTTGTTAACATCTAATGATTTTCAGCTGTAAAATTTCCACACAACAGAATGTAAATGCTGTTGATTACTATTCTATTCAGTTCCTTTATAGCACATAGACATACACTTTTTTTTGTTGTTACCGATTTCTTCAAAGGAATATGTCTTACATCAGGGGAGTAACTCCTGTTGCAATCTTGCCCCGCCCGCTTGAGTTCTCGCCTCAAGTGGCGATTTTCTTCCCGTAGGGTGTCAAGCTGAGAGAGTGCAACCTGTGAGGTTAGAAAGGAACACACAGACACACACACACACACACTGGTTATGCCACACAGCAAGATGAACCCTGTAGCTGTTGGGAACCAAAGAATATCCAAACATAGACACGCACACACATTAAAAGTGCAGCTATGTGTCCCTCAAAACAGAAAGCAAAACAAAAATTCTTCCAATCGCTAAGGTTATACAGCCCAAGGGTTAAAGCGGACAACATGGACGAAAGAGGATAGCGGTTATTTAACGGGCAAAAGTCTTTTTTTTCTTTCAAAATGGATAACAATTATCAACATTTTTCATTATCATTTTCATTAAAGAGGCGTCACTGTGTATGGACTAGTCCATAAAACGCTACACCACATCTGCTAAGTTTTTGAGACCACTCTATGAGTGATTTAAAGCTGTTGGATAAATGAATTAACAACTAAGATGAGAGAATTTAAGAAGATGGTCTCGTGGCTATGACTCAGCAGATGTCTGACCTATGCATCAGCCTAACGCGCTGGTCACTGTTATCATGGTACGTGTGTGTAGTGAACGTACACATGTGTGTTATGGATGCGTATATCAACAGTGTCACTGTGACAAACATTTTTCTTTTCCCACGTGGATGCTGACTTTCAGGCATCTGCTACAACAGATCTGGGAAACTTAATTCAACAGTCGACTCTTAGTGTCTGAAATCTGGAGGGAATTTCGAGTGTAGAGTTTAAAGACAAAACCACCCTAAACCAACAAACCATTTCAAATATGACCCTTTCATTTTCTTTCCTGCTTTTCTTTTTCTTTCCAGACCAACCATGAAAGAACATAATAATAATAAAAACCAAAACAAAACAAAACAAGAATCAAACAACTAAAGGAAGACCACCTATAACAAAAGAGTAAAAAAAAAAAAAAAAAGAAGAAACCAAACTCACAAACATTTTTCAATAGAGGAGCTGCCTATTTGCTGACTCCACTGAAATCACGATTTTTTTTTTCTCTTTTTTTTGTTCTTTTTGAAATTATGTTGGTACAGGAGATCTTTAAAAAACTGCAGACAGTTTTCTTTGGCCTGTGCCAAGCAAAAAAAAAAAAAAGGTCTAGCAGTGGAAGTGACACACTCGATTCAAGTTAGTACAGCGGCTAATGTGAGTTTAAATGGCGCAGTAGATTATTTAAGAAAAAAAAAAAAAGCATAGAAATTGGGTTGACCATCCTAACTGCTAGCCCCCCTTTCTGTTTTCCTGTGACAATGCTGCCACAGTGAGATCCTTTTTTTTTTTTTTTTTTGACTCTCTCGCACAAAAGAGTGCACACAGCAGCAGAGCAGATACCTCCCCTATCGTTGTTGAAGTTCCAGTACCAGAGGGACACACTGCCCTGCAAGGAAAGCTGAGGGAGAGTGAGATGAGATAGTGTGGGAGAATCAAGCGGGTGGAAGAGAGGCGAGGGGAGCCACAGGGTCAAATCCCAGAGCAGCGAGTGTCATGAACTGACAGTCCAATCAACAGCACTCCCACCTGTCACCACCACAGCAAACATCTCTCCCTCTTCCACTCTCAACCCTTTTGCCACTTAGTCCACCAGCCTGCCACTCAATGACAATGACATCATACCCCCCCCCCCCCACCCCTCCTTCCTCTCCCTTTTCTCCCATAGACAATCAACATGGCATGTATGGTGTTCATGGCTCTCATTACCATTGCTTTATTTCCTTTTCTCTAATTCAGGAAGCATACCACACCATTACCACATTTCAAGAACAGTCTGCATTCTAATCCAAAAATAATTTCTTGATCATTTGATATCTGACTACGGTGATGACAAATCAAGGCTTTCATCTGATTTAGTGTTTTTTTTTTTTGTTTTTTTTTGTACAAATGTCTGTTGTAAAGTGTCTTCACCTGAATGGATTAAGCATAACAAATGATAAAAATAATGAGCATTACACAATGTTACCATTATTATATATTCTCTTTGGTCCCTGTTGTATTCAATAACCAGCTGAAAGGCTAATTTTTGTCAGAAGTAGTTGCCATCAAACCACTAGTTTCAACAGCAAGATCTATGATTTACCACCCCCCTCACCCCCAAACCCTCCTCTCCCCCTCTCCCCTGCATACCTCTTCAGCCCTTCTCCCTTCTGCTCTTCTGAACCCAGCACACATCAATAACGCTGAATTACATGATCGATGAGCAGTGAAAGAAAGAAGACAAAGGCACTACACTGTGTTTGTGCTGCTAGGCTCTGTTTCTATGGATCGACAACAGCTGAGAAAGGAACTCTTCAGTGAGGCAGGGAACAGTACACAGTAAATAACAAACGAGCAGGCTAACTCTTGCTCCCATGATGAAAAAATAGATGCCCGTAACTTCAAAACGAATGCTGCTTACAACACCGAATCTCTCAGCAGATATGACAGCACAGAACACACAAGGAAACAAGGGGGATGTTTCTTTCTTTGTTCTATATGCTCTGTGCTCTCATATCTGCTAGGCGATTCAGTGTCGTAAGCAGCGTGCATTGTTTCCCTTGTTTGTTCCGTGTGCTCTGAGCTGTCATGACTGCTAGGCGATTCGGTGTCATGAGCAGGCCTTCGATTGGAGTTATGGGTGTGCATGTGTTTCCTCAAGGGGAGCAAGAGTGACGCTACTTCTTTGTTATTAACAGCTAAGAAAGCAGTGTGTACTCCACAAGTCTGTTTGCACTTGTTTCAATGGCAGACTGTCAGATGACAAAAAAAAGTGGGTATTCTGCAGTACCTTGACAGACAGATTCCTAATTTGGAAAAACAGGCGAGTGACCACAAAGGTCCGCTGTAAACACCACACAGAAGAAAAAAAAAAAAAAAAAAAAAAAAAAAACCCTGTGGTGGTAAACTACATCCACTAATAGATTTTTAGAGTAATTTGGACTTGCAGGATTTTGAGGATAATTTTCTTTAAAAAAAAAAAAAAAGTACTGTAGTTTTGTGACTTTTTTCTCTAAGTTTGTTTCGCACTCTTTCAAATAATTTGAAAATTGTATGAAAATTATGTCGGAAAAAAAAAGGTCAAAAGGTTTGAAAACTGTCATGATATGAAGACAGAGGGATGGGAACAGGCAGAAATAGCAACATGGACAAGCTTTGGAACTGATTTTTATAATCATTATCATCATCATACCATGAATTGCTACTTCACCAAACGCACTGGGCTACAGTCAACATCAGTAGGAAAAGGGTTAAATAACATTATCAGTTGTGGCAAAAGGGTTAATCAATATTGCACAGCACACAAAACAGGAAATCCTTTTCCCCCTCCCCCCCACTCACACCATTCCTAAACCCAAGCTTCCCTCTCCCATGTTCGATTCTATTTCAGACTTGTTGTATTATGACAACCACAGAGACAGATGGGTCAGCCACACCATTCGTCCCTAAATCCTTTCCTCCCTTTCCTCCATGTTTTTCAAACTTGCTTTGTTTGCTTCTAATGAAATGAAACATTATCAAACAAAACAAAACAAAACAAACAAACAAACAATCAAACACCCCCACCCACCCACAAAATAAAAAAAAAAGAGAAAAGGATGGAAAAGGCCTTAAACATCAAGTACCATCACATTAACACCTATAGATTAAAGAGAGAGAGAAAGAGAGAGAGAGAAAGACAGAGAGAGAGAGGAAAGAAGGAGATGAAAAGGAGAAGAGAAGAGCAGAGAGGAGGAAAGAGAGAGATGAGAGAGAGAGAGAGAGAGAGGCAGAGAGAGAGAGAGAGAGAGAGAGAAAGATAACAGGATACAGTGACACAGAACAGGACACAGAGAGAGAGAAGAGAGATAGAGAGAGAGAGAGAGAGATAGAGAGAGAGAGAGAAAGAGAGAGACAGTGAGAGAAAGAGAGACAAAAGGAGAAAGACAGACTTAGAGAGATAACACCATATCCATTTGTAGAATGAGGAATGTGGCTGGTGGAATGAACAAACAAAAAACAAACTATGGCAAAGCAGAGAAACCCAAGTCTCACACGAAGACACACAGACAAAGACACAGACAGACAGACAGACACACACACACACAACACTACATACACAAACAGACATGCACCTAACACATTCATAGTCTCCAAACATGATGTTGTCCGCTTCCACATACTCTCCCTCCTCCAGTCCATTATATCCATGATGACTTATCAGCACTGACCCCTTCCCCCTCCTCCTCACCATCCCTCCCCCTCCCTTCTCCACAACTAACTATCCCCATTCTGTAATCTAAACCCTCTCTCCCAACCTGGCCCTATTTCTCAAAGCACACACAGACACACAATCACTCTCTCTTTCATTTCACCCCCCCCCTCCCCCCCCCCCCCCCCCCCCACACACACACACACACACACACACACACACACACGTCCCTGACCTTCAACTCCGCCACTTTCTTGTCCAGGGTGTCCGACTCTCCTCCCCGCACGCTCCGTCCAGCTCGGAAGAGCGTTCACTGAGCGACGTCACCTCGCTGTTGCGCTGATGGAGCTCCGTGGTGAGTTGCCCCAGCTTCTGCCGCATGGCTGTCAGTTCCGTGCTGTGCGTGTCGTTCACCGTCGCCAGCTTGTCTTTCAGCTGTCACAAACACAGGTGCAGGGTTGCCAACTCCCCCTTATGCAATGTTCAGCACTATCATTATTATTATCGTTACTGAGAGTACTTGTATTGTGCCTATCCTGATTTCAGTATCATTATCATTACTGACAGTTCTTGTGTTTGTGCCTATCCCGGTTTCAGTATCATTATCATTACTGAGAGTACTTTGTGTTGTGCCTATCCTGGTTTCAGTATCATTATCATTATTGTTACTGAGAGTAATTGTGTTGTGCCTATCCTGGGTTCAGTATCATTATCATTACCGTTACTGAGAGTAATTGTGTTGTGCCTATCCCAGGTTCAGTATCATTATTATCATCATTACCGAGAGTACTTTTGTTGTGTGCCTATCCCTGGTTCAGTACCTTTATTACTATCATAACTGAGAGTACTTATGTTGTGTCCATCTCGATTTCATTATCATTCTTTTTATCATTACTGAGAACTACTTATGTAGTGCCTATCCCTGATAGAGACCAAACTCTGAGCCCTTTATGAACCACTCTCTTTTCCACACGATGGGGGTGCTCCCCTGGTAAAACCTGACTGAAGAGCTGCCTGCTGGCGCTACGGTCAGCCGCCTTTCTCCTGTCAATCTGTCAAGTGTCATTCACTCTCAGATTTTCATTCACTATTTCAATTTTTCATGGAAGGTGTATGCAATGTTTATCTATGCTATCCATTCCAACAGCCAAATTGGTCTTCCTCACAGAAAGTTAGTAATGGGATTTCATGTGTGTGCAAGATGCATTATGTGCATTGACAAATGGAACCACGTTTTATAGCGTCATTCAGAGGATGTTTCTGGAGACAAGAGTCAGAACCAATGTTAATTCTGAAAGAAAAATCACCCAATCTGGAAACAGCCCAGTACAGATTCCAACCTGCTACCCCAGGATCACCAGGATCAAGATGTGCATGAGTGCGTGCGTGCGTGGCATGCATACGTGCGTGTGCGTACGTGCGTGCGTGTGTGTGTGTGTGTGTGTGTGGTGTTGTGTGTGTGTGTGTGTGTGTGTGTGTGTGTGTGTGTGTGTGTGTGTGTGTGTGTGTGTGTGTGTGTGTGTGTGTGTGAGTATAAAAATGAATGTGTGTGTGTGTGTGTGTGTGTGTGTGTGTGTGTGTGTTGAAATGACACGTTACAATTATCAATTTGATGCCTGTCATGATCATTGACATCACTACTGAAGCATGTCCATCATAGCACTGAAAACCCCATAATAATAACTACCATTTTAACTTCAGAACTAAGCATGCTCCAAGCCAACCAGCTGAGCTATATTGGCCCTATATAAAATACACACACACACATATCCACACACACACACATATGCACACACACAAGCATGCACACATACGCACACACACATACACAAACACACACAACAAACATATACGTTCTGAGAAAGACATACAGAGGAGAGAGAGAGGAGAGAGAGAGAGAGAGAGAGAGAGAGAGAGGAGAGAGAGAGAGAGAGACTGAGAGACTGAGACTAAGTGTATGACAAAGACAGAAAAGTGAGAGGGTTACTGTATGATGGGAGAGTAACAGACCTTTTGCACTTCACGCTGAAGGCGTTGAACCCTCTGGATTCTGGTTCAGTTCCTGACAACAGAAGCAAACATTTCACATTACACGCAAACATGGGAGTCACACAATTGTGCACACACACACACACACACACACACACACATACACACACACACACCACACACACACACACACACACTCACACACATACACACACATACATACACACACACACACACACACACACACACACACACTCACACACATACACACACATACATACACACATGCACACAATCATCATCATCACAAAACTATCATCCCCATCCTCCGTCCTCTTTCCATCAAATTCAATCAAAATCAGTTCTGTACCTTTTTCTTCTTTTTTTTTTTTCATAATGTCTGAGAAAAGACAAACTCAAAGATGCCCAGTGAAAACATATCCTCTTCGAAACCAAAAGTAAAAGATGAGAGAGAGAAGAAGAAGAAGAAGTTCGAAAATCATCACCCCGGCATCTAAACAGACCACCTTTACAATCCGTACAAAACTTAATAAAATCATAGACGGATAATCACAATATCATCAAAGACACTGACACATGAACCATTTTCGCCATACACTTTGAGAAGATGGGGAAAAAACCAGAACAGATCATCTGTTCTCATAAAACATGTGCTCGAACAGCCCTGAGCATCGGGTTCCACCTGTCCATTTGAGGCACACCCCCGTTGGTTGGCATCCTATGGACACTCAATGCTAGGCACTGAAACTGACATCCATTTTGCACCATGAATCTTCCAGTGAAGCTGTCGAAACTTTTGATTTGGTTGATTAAGTCCCTTGATAGAGTTGTATTCGCACTCATGAGGTTCTTAAAAAAAAAAAAAATAATAATAGCCAAAGCAAGAAAACACACAGAGCAGCAGCATCGTGAGAAGGCATCGCAGTCCATCATGCTCTTTTGGGTCATTGTTCGGGAACAAAAAAAAAAAAAACAAAGGTAAGTCAGCCATCTCCACATCTGTTTTTAAAAGTTTTAAGTGGCAGTACAGCTGCTACCTACGGGCAGGTCTGACTACAGTTTCAAACAGTTCTCTCCTCAAAACTACGTGCGGAAAGGTTTTGAGTCTTAGGGCCAGAACTCATGCATGACCTCTCAATAGCATGACCCCTTTCTCCTCCCTCCCCATCCCTTCTTCTTTCTCCATCCCATCTCCCCTCCCCCATTTCCATAAACCACCCCTCAAACACCAGCCTGTGGGTCCCTATTCTCTCTCTCTCCCCCCTCACTGCATGGACCTTCTCTCCCCCCTCACTGCAAGGACCTTCTCTCTCCCCCTCACTGCACACAGACCTTCTCTTCTCCCCCCCTCCACTGCAAGGACCTTCTTCTCTCATCCCCCTCACTGCAAGGACCTTCTCCTCTCCCCCCTCACTGCATGGACCTTCTCTCTCTCCCCTCACTGCATGGACCTTCTCTCTCCCCCCCTCACTGCTGCACGGACCTTCTCTTCTCCCCTCACTGCATGGACCTTCTCTCTCCCTCCCAACCCTCCACTGCTCAACTTTTCTCTCTCTCCCCCTCACTGCAAGGACCTCTCTACCCCCGCCCTCACTTGCAGGACCTTCTTCTCACCCCCCTCACTGCATGGACCTTCTCTCTCTATCCCCCCTCACTGCAAGGACCTTCTCTCTCTCCCCTTGCTCACTGCACGGACCTTCTCTCTCCCCTCACTGCGATGGACCTTCTCTCTCCCCCCTCACTGGATATGGACCTTCTCTCTCCCCCCTCACTGCATGGACCTTCTCTCTCCCCCCTCACTGTATGGACCTTCTCTCTCCCCCTCACTGGCATCAACCTTCTCTCTCTCCCCCCCTCACTGCAAGGACCTTCTCTCTCCCTCCTTACACTGCATCAGGACCTTCTCCTCCTCCCCCTCACACTGCATGGACCTTTCTCCTCTCTCCCTCCCCTCATTACACGGACCTTCTCTCTCCTCCCTCACTGATATGACCTTCTCTCTCCCCTCATTACATGGACATTCTCTCTCCCCCTCACTGTATGGACCTTCTCTCTCCCCCCTCACTGCCATCAACCTTCTCTCTCCCCCTCACTGCATGGACCTTCTCTCTCCCCCTCACCCTGCATGGACCTTCTCTCTCTCCCCTCACTTCATGGACCTTCTCTCTCCCCCCTCACTGCATCAACCTTCTCTCTCCCCCCTCACTGCATGGAAACTTCTCTCTCCCTCCCCCACTGCCTCAACCTTCTCTCTCCTCCCTCACTGTATGGACCTTCTCTCTCCCCCTCACTGCACGGACCTTCTCTCTCCCCCCTCACTGTATGGACCTTTCTCTCTCCCCCTCACTGCATCACCCTTCTCTCTCTCCCCCCCCTCACCCTCACTGCATGGACCTTCTCTCTCTCCCCCCTCACTGCATGGACCTTCTCTCTCCCTCCCTCACTGCACGGACCTTCTCTCTCCCCCCTCACTGCATGACCTTCTCTTCTCCTCTCTTGCATGGCCTTCTCTCTCTCTCCCTCACTGTATGGCCTTCTCCTCCCCCCTCACTGCATGGACCTTCTCTCTCCTCCCCCTCACTGCATGGACCTCTCTCTCCCCCTCACTGCAACGGACCTTCTCTCTCCCCCCTCACTGCATGGACCTTCTCTCTCCCCCACTGCATGGACCTTCTCTCTCCCCTCACTGCATGGACCTTCTCTCTCCCCCCTCACTCATGGACCTTCTCTCAACCTTCCTCTCTCCTCTCCCTCACTGCATGGACCTTCTCTCTCCCCCCTCACTGCATGGACCTTCTCTCTCTCCCTCCCTCACTGCATGGACCTTCTCTCTCCCCCTCACTGCACTCAACCTTCTCTCTCCCCCCCTCACTGCATGGAACCTTCTCTCTCTCCCCTCACTGCATGGACCTTCTCTCTCCCCCCCTCACTGCATCAACCTTCTCTCTCCCCCCTCAATGCATGGACCTTCTCTCTCCCCCCCTCACTGCATGGACCTTCTCTCTCCCCCTCACTGCATGGACCTTCTCTCTCCCCCCTCACTGTAATGGACCTTCTCTCTCTCCCCCTCACTGCATGGACCTCTCTCTCTCCCCCTCACTCACTGCATGGACCTTCTCTCTCCCCCCTCACTGCCTGGACCTTCTCTCTCCCCCTCACTGCATCTCCTTCTCTCTCTCCCCTCACTGCATGGACCTTCTCTCCTCCCCCCTCACTGCATGGACCTTCTCTCTCCTCCCCTCACTGCATGGACCTTCTCGGGGACCTTCTCTCCTTCTCCCCCCTCACTGCATGGACCTCTCTCTCCCCCTCTCTCTCCTTCCATCCCTCCTGCATGGGACCATGGACCTTCTCCTCTCTCCCCCCTCACTGCCTGGACCTTCTCTCTCCCCCCTCACTGCATCAACCCTTCTCTCTCTCCCCCCCCTTCTCTCCCCCTCACTGCATGGACCTTCTCTCTCCCCCCTCACTGCATGGACCTTCTCTCTCCCCACTCTCCCCCCTCAACTGCATGGACCCTCTCTCCCCCCCTCACTGCATGACCCTTCTCTCCCCCCTCCTCCCCCCTCTCCTCCCCCTCACTGCATAGGACCTTCTCTCTCCCCCCCTCACTGCATGGACCTTCTCTCCCCCCCTCACTGTATGGACCTTCTCTCTCTCCCCCCTCACTGCATGGACCTTCTCTCTCCCCCCTCACTGCATGGACCTTCTCTCCTCTCCCCCCCCCTCACTGCATGGACCTTCTCTCTCCCCCCCTCACTGCATGGACCTTCTCTCCCCCCCCTCACTGCATAGACTTCTCTCTCCCCTCACTGCATGGACCCTTCTCTCTCCCCCCCTCACTGCATGGACCTTTCTCTCCTCTCTCTCCCCCCCTCACTGCATGGACCTTTCTCTCTCTCCCCCCTCACTGCATGGACCTTCTCTCTCCCCCCCTCACTGCATGGACCTTCTCTCTCTCCCCCTCACTGCATGGACCTTCTCTCTCCCCCCTCACTGCATTGTACCCTCCCCCTCACTGCTCTTCCCCCCCCTTCTCACTGCATGGACCTTCTCCTCTCCCCCTCACTGCATGGACCTTCTCTCCTCCCCCCCCTCACTGCATGGACCTTCTTCTCTCTCCCCCTCACTGCATGGACCTTCTCTCTCCTCCTGCATGGACCTTCTCACTCACTGCATGGACCTTCTCTCTCCCCCCTCACTGCATGGACCTTCTCCTCTCTCCCCCTCCACTGCTGGACCTTCTCTCTCCCCCCCCTCACTGCATGGACCTTCTCTCCCCCTCCCCTCACTGCATCAACCTTCTCTCTCCCCCCCTCACTGCATGGACCTTCTCTCTCCCCCTCACTGCATGGACCTTCTCTCTCCCCCCCTCACTGCATGGACCCTTCTCTCTCCCCCCTCACTGCATGGACCTTCTCTCTCCCCCCTCACTGCATGGACCTTTCTCTCTCTCCCCACTCCCTCATGCATGGACCTTCTCTCTCCCCCACTCACGCATGGACCTTCTCTCCACATCCCCACCTTCTCACCTGCTGACCTTGCATGGACCTTCTCTCCCCCCCTCACTGCATGGACCTTCTCTCTCTCCCCCACTCACTGCATCTCTCCCCCTCCTCACTCATGGACCTTCTCCTCTCCCCCCTCACTGCATGGACCTTCTCTCTCCCCTCACTTCCCTCTCTCCCCCCCTCACTGCATTGGACCTTCTCTCTCTCCTCCCCTGGCATCACTCAACACTGCATGGACCTTTCTCTCTCTCCCCACTCACTGCATGGACCTTCTCTCTCCCCTCACTGCATGGACCTTCTCTCTCCCTCTGCACTCACTTCTCTATCCCCCTCCTCCATGGACCTCTCTCCCCACCCTCACTGCATAGGACCTTCTCTCCCTCCCCTCACTGCATGGACCTCTCTCTCTCCCCCCCACTCACTGCATGGACCTTCTCTCTCCCCCTCTCACTGCATTCTCTCTCCCTTCTCTCTCCCCCCCTCACTGCATGGACCTTCTCTCTCTCCCCACCATCTCACTGCATGGACCTTCTCTCCCCCCCCACTCACTGCATGGACCTTCTCTCTCCCCCCACCCTCACTGCCATCGATGGACCTTCTCTCTCCTCCCTCCCTCACTGCATTGGACCTTCTCTCTCCCCCTCACTGCATGGACCTTCTCTCTCCCCTCACTGCATGGACCTTCTCTCTCCCCTCTCACTGCATGGACCTTCCTGTCCCCTCCTTGCTCTCTCTTATCCCCCCTCACTGCTGGACCTTCTCTCCCCCCCCTCACTGCATGGACCTTCTCTCTCTCCCCCCTCACTGCATAGACCTTCCTCTCTCCCCCTCACTGCATGGACCTTCTCTCTCCCCCTCACTGCATGGACCTTCTCCTCCCCCTCCTCACTGCATGGACCTTCTCTCTCCCCCCCCCTCACTGGCATGGACCTTCTCTCCTCTCCCCCACCTCACTGCATGACCTTCTCTCTCCCCCCTCACTGCATGGACCCTTCTCCCTCTCCCCCTCACTGCATGGACCTTCTCTCCCTTCTCCATCCCCCACTCACTGCATGGACCTTCTCTCTCCCCCACTCACTGCATGACCTTCTCTCCCCCACTCACTGCATGGACCTTCTCTCCTCTCCCCTCACTGCATGGACCTTCTCTCTCTCCCCACTCACTGCATGGACCTTCTCTCTCCCCCCCTCACTGCATGGACCTTCTCTCTCCCCACTCACTGCATGGACCTTCTCCTCCCCCCTCACTGCATGGACCTTCTCTCTACTCCCCCTCACTGCATGGACCTTCTCTCCCCCCCACTCACTGCATAGACCTTCTCCTCCTCCCACCTCACTGCATGGACCTTCTCTCTCCCACTCACTGCATGGACCTTCTCTCTCCTCCCCACTCACTGCATGGACCTTCTCTCTCTCTCCCCTCACTCATGGACCTTCTCTCTCCCCCTCACGCACTGCACCCTTCTCTCTCTCCCACTCACTGCATGGACCTTCTCTCTCCCCCCCTCACTCACCTGCATGGACCTTCTCTCTCTCTCCCCACTCATACTGCATGGACCTTGTCTCCCCCCCCTCACTGCATGGACCTTCTCCTCCCCCCCACTCACTGCATGGACCTTCCCTTTCACCTTGTGGGCTCCAGGGCCTGTCAGGCTGCATTTCCATGACCACGTCGCTGGGCTGGACGACAGCGGAGGAGGCCTTCGGACTAAGGGTGGTGAGGCAGTGTTGGTGGAAAGTGGTGGTGGTAGTGGCAGTGGAGGGGGGAATGGAAGATGGAAGAGCCTGCTTCAGCTGTGTTTGTTTTTTCTGCTTCTGGCTCCTGCTGACATGCCGACAGAGATTTTCAGTGATAAAGATTGTGATGGGATGACAACGACGACAGGTTGGGAAGATGGTGATGACAGTGATGGAGAACCTTGATAAAGTAGAAAGTTTTGATGGTGTGCAGCGATGAATGGCGATGATGAATGTAGATGATGATGACGATGATGAAAATAAGTGATTATGATGGTAGAAGTGTCAATCATTAAAAAAAAGGCAAAACAGATTATGACAGTTGTAATGATCACAGTGTTTTGTCCTAGTGAATGGTTTTACTATCTTTGCATGTTGAACATACACAACACACACACACACATATGCACACACTCTCTCTCGCACGCACATGTACAACACATACACACTTCCTCTTTCCTCAACGCATGCGTGCGCACAACGTGCACACACCCACACACACACACACACCACCACACACACCACACACACACACACACACACACACATATGCACATAGCATTCAAATAAGACAAAAATACACGTTCAATGCAACACCCTTCTTTAACTGATTTATCACACACACACACACACCACACACACCACACACACACACAACACACACAAACACAAGCATATATGTGTTTCTATTTTCTTCAATACTAGAATTATTTACATGCATATAACAAAGAAATAAACAAAAGTTTATGGAAAGTCCTGTATCAAACAACAACAGCCAAAACAATTCCCTAAATATATGAAGTCCTGAACTGAACAACAAACAGCCAAAACAATTCCTAAATAACAATATGAAAGTCTTGAACTGAACAACAAACAGCCCAAACAATTCCTAAATAACAATATGCAAGTCTTGAACCCAACAACAAACAGCCAAAACAATTCCTAAATAACAATAATGAAAGTTTGAACTGAGCAACCAAACAGTCAAAACAATTCCTAATAACAGTATGAAAGTCCCCCCTTGAACTGAAACAACAAAACAGTCAAAACAATTCCTAAATAACAGTATGAAACGTCTTGAACTGAACAACAAACAGTCAAAACAACTCCAAATTGAAATGAGACATCCAACTTTTCTTTCTCTCTCTCTCCTCTCAGACACGATATAGGAATGAACAGAAGGCAAACAACTATATAGGAATGAACAGAAGGCAACACACATATTGGAATGAACAGAAGGCAACAACAATATAGGAATGAACAGAAGGCAAACACCAAAACAGGAAGGAAGAGAAGACAAAAAATTTCCATATACATCTCTCCTGTCCAAGAATTAACGATAATCAGAGAAACATGTGCCCCAAAGAAATACAACACCTCGTCTATATTCAAACTGATTGTCCTGAATGTTTGTCCAACAAAACCCCCAACAAAAATATTTCAACAGCCTTGTCTGAAAACAACCTTGTCTGTTTCAACACTGATTATCTGAATGTTGTCAACAAAACACCCCACAGAAGTAGTATTTTAACCAAACCTTGTCCCTGTTCAAACTGATTAACCTGAAATGTCAGCAACAAAACAGATTTTTTTAACCTGTTTGCCCTCTACTTAAAACAAAATATTTCAAGACTAAGTCTTATTTTAAAACAACTGTCTCTGGTACTTAATGCATGCAACTTAAATTTTCACTGTCCACCTAGTCCCTTGTACTACATACCTTGTGAGGACTCAAAAGCGCTACACATGTCTTGATTCTCATCCCATTCTTGACAATGACTGAAAGGTGAAATTTTTGTAATATTGGCTTTCCTTTCATTGATGATGATTCCTCCCTCTATGAAACAAAACAATGATTCCCTCCCTCTAGAAAGGTAAATGATGATTTCTCTTCCCTTGAGAAAAAACAAAACATGACTCCCTCCCCACACCGTAGCAAACAATAAATTACTCTTTTGTTCAGGAACAAACAACAATCATCCTCCCTCCTAGGAAACCACATGATAAAATTCCTGATCCTTTCGGAAACCTTTCCTCATGCATGCATTTTGATTTGGTGTCTGCATTCCCAGCAAATGAACTGAAAGCTTTTGTGAACATCTGAAATGCTCAGAACAGCAGAGATTTGCCATGTGTTGAAACAGCAAAATGTAAGGAACATGCCAACTGTCAGAAAAGAAACTGTTGTCACACGCAGGTTACCATATCATGATTTGCCCTTTACGATGTTACCTACTTCTTAAAATCATCCTGTAAGGCAAGAAAACACACACACCACACACACACACACACATGGCCACAGATTCACAGTCAAATGTTCCAATGATGAAAACATAGGTGCAGTCGGGTAAAAAAAAAATCACTGCAAAGTTCCCCTTCCTCCCTTCCACAAGATCCACATTTAACACTCCCCAGTTTTATTCTGCTCAAAGTATGGGAGAGAGCAACTTTCCTCACACTTGCATGCACCCCTGCGTATGTAACAACGTCGAGAAACTGCGGCTTTTCTGCACCTCTGCACTTCAGGCAGGAGCATGTGCTTGGATTGGTAAATGTGTTTACTATTACTGCAATCTTGTCCCTAACACACACACCAAGTTTATGATAAACAACAACAAAGAATGTATCAACAAACCATGAATCAACAAAACAAAAAACAAAACGAAAAAAACAAAAAATCAAAAAGAAAGAAAAACCATAACAATCAATTTTGCATTCTTGTCTGGGTCGCTCAGTATGCCCATGTTGTGCCATAAAATCACACACACCATGAAACCGAAGTCCCATGCAGCCCTAAGACAGTGAGTGGGTAGCCCAATGGAAACACAATGGAACCCTCTCACAACGACCTCTCTCCAAATGAACCTTGGGAGCAAATGGGTCATTAACATTTGCCTACATGGCCTATGTAGAGAAGGATTTCTCCTGGGAATTCTATCCCTTGGTCCTGAACCGGCGCAAGTTTTAACAGAACGGGGGGGAAAAAAGAAGCTGGCAGGGGGTTATCACACCGGTGATGTTGTCGCAGCCTCTAAATGTGCTGGAGTTCTGGTTAAACGACAGATCCCTCATTAACACCATCCCTGTATCCGTTTTTCTTCTGGTGCCAAAGTCATGTTTTGCCACACAGGAAAGTTTTCATTAGTCCTATCTGCTGTATCTTGGCCACATCCACTTTTTCCCTGTTTACGCAGACATGGCAAAAGCCAAAAAAAAAAAAAAAAAAGGGCTGCAGAGACCCTGTCAGTTGGCAATAAATGTGAGTGGGGAGGTTCTGGTTCAAGTCCATAAGGGCTATCCCTAGCTTGGTGTGAAATAACTTCACTGGCATTTGTGATACGCTATTTCTTTTTTTTTTTTTTATAACCAGTGAATGCAATTAAGCTGCGCGCGTCAGACTTTACGTAAGACTGTGCTGATGGGGACAACTGACGTCTGCAGGCTAGGTCAAGTCAGAACAGGGGAAGGGTTGTTCTAGACAGAGGTTGAAAATAGCATTTACAGCCAGGACAGAAACATTTAAGTTTGTTATAAAAGTGTTTTGGGCTGTAATGAGGAAGGTTCCATCGATCAGGCTATTAAATGGATTGGTTTCACCACGATACTGAAAGAAATTAGACTTGTTGGTCCCACAACTGTTTTTCACTTTTAGTTAGCGCATAGAGCAGGGAAGGATGTTGTTATAAAGTTTGGCTAACACCAAACACCACAAGAGTACTTCATGGTGCCACTGAAGGTGTACTTAACTAGTTTTTGTTCTGGCTAACACACCTGAATTCTTTTTTGGGCGTGTGTGGTTTTGCAGGGGCTTTTTTTTTATTTTAGGCTTTTCATTTCCTGAGCCCCTCCCCAAGGCATTAAGCCATGCTGCTGTGCTCAGTTTCGACACCACACCTTCGTGCCATGTTGCAAAGTTTACGTTCACTCCGCAGTTTGCTTATGCATACATAACATGGTTTGTGTGTGGTGTGTGGTTGTGTGTTGGTGGGTGGTGTGTGTGTGTGGGTGTGTGTGTTGAAGATGAATGAAAACCACGAGCGTGATGAATTTTTTTTTTTTCCTTTCTTGTTGTTTGTTTTTTAAAAAACAATTAAGTTCGTGGGAACACAGCGATGTAAAAATTTAACCCATGTTTTATGTGTGCGGACTATAAATGTAAAGACAGTTTATTTTTTTCTATCTAGTTATTTATTTTTCAACAACAAAACTGAAAAACATCAGGGTAAAAAAAAACTTAATAAAACGTTAGTTGAAGCAGTTCTGGTATGAATAAGTTTTGTCCACATTATAGGACAATGCTATCTTTTGCCTCATGCTCATTCTGCGAGAATTGTGATTTTGCTCAGCAGCAAACTGTTTGTTGACGGCAGCCTTAGCAAGTCCACAGCATACAATTTGGTCTGGTCAGAAACCAATTGTGGGGGGACACATCAGCTGAGACACGGCCCCCCGTGAGCCCCAAGCCAGGCCACTTTTGGCAATTGTTGAGACTTTACAATCAAATAATTTGGCTCTGGCCCCCTCCCCCCCCCTACTTCCCCCTTTGGACTTCCACACGTTTGTGAAAAATAACCTCTACCCTTTATTTTCCTCCCAAGCTTTCTTTCTTTTCTTCCCACCTGTCCCCACCCCCTTCTTTTACATTTTCTAACGGTCCAGAGTCACATGTGATCGTAGGATCAACGTTTAAAGGACACCAAGGGCACCCCACACGGAGAGATACACTGGATTAACAGGTTAATTCAACGGAAAAAATGGCACGCTAGGTACCTTTGGGCTCTGACACGATCTGCTGAAACAGCCTGAAAAGCAAGCGAGCTGCCATAGGTCACCCACACACACACACACCACACACACATAAAGCCGAACAAGCCAGCGAGCAAAAAAGCAGGAACTGAGCACGCAAGGCCAGCAAGAAAGGCAAGGGAACACATCTCAACAAAATGCGTGACGGCCGCCTGCAAAAAAATCACTGATGAGTCATCAGGCCCAGACTGAACCTAAAATTTCATTCCAGCGTAAACTGTTAACTGGTGTCGTCACCCTGCTACCTTGAAGTCCTAAATGCCAACATCACCAGTGTGGACTTTTTTTTTTTTTTTTTTTTTTTTTTTTATTTTGCGTACGCAGGCAAAAAAAATGATCAATCTACACAACAAAAGGGAGTGGAGTTTTGTGTGCATGCACCGACCTTTTTTTTTTCCCCTATCCCCGCCATTAAGGCAGCCACTACTCTATCTTTGAGGAAGGTGCATGCTATGGGGGGGTGTAGCGTATCATCCATACCAACGGCCAAACTGCCCTTCCTCTTTCGGTCTTCCGAAAGTTGGTGATGGGATTTTATTGTTGCATGTGTGTGCAAGACATTATGCATGCATCACACACATGGAACCCTCGTTTTTAATAGTCTCATTCAAGGACTGTATGGGAAAATGGAGTCAAAACCAAATGTTAAACCTCCGAGGGAAAATTCCCCCCGTGCTGAAACGAACTCGGGCCGGCAGAGATTCAAACCCCCACAACCCAAGACTACAGTCCAGCGCTCTATCACTGAGCTGTTCTGGCTCCCATCCCTGAGACTAATACAGACATTTTTGTGAAGTATAACCTTTATTTCCTGATAAAATGTAAACTTCATTTTGTAAAATTTGACCTTTATCAACAATTTTTTGTGTGCAGCATCACATATTAATCCAGAATTTCTTTATATTTCACAGATCATTTGATAAGAGCAGACCCAAACAGCAGACATACAATTTGGAGTTTGGGATAGACGGATTCTCCAGGAGTGGGTGACGGGTGGATTGTCTGGGTTGGAGAGGAGAGGTGGGGATATGGGAGGACAGGGTTGAGGGTTTTTTGTGTTGAGTTTTTTGTGGGCAGAGTCCAAAAGATCAGGTTCTGAAAGACAAAGGGAGGAAGTAACAAGAGGAGCAAAGAGTGAATGTATGTTTTCAGAGCGTGTATGTGTGTGGTGTGTGTGTGTTGTGTGTGTGTGTGTGTGGTGTGTTGTGTGTTGTGTGTGTGCTGTGTGTGTGTGTGTGTGTGTGGTTGTGTGTGTGTTTATGAGTGTGTGCGTGCGCATGTAGTTATTTATGAGCTTGGTGTGTGTGTTGTTTGTGTGTGTGTGTGTGTGTGTGTGTGTGTGTTGGTTGGGGTTGGTGTTGTGTGTGTGTGGTGTGTGTGACTATGTGCATAGAAGAAGGGACGCTGCGGAAACTCGATTTGTCATGACTTTCTTTGTATCAGTGCCCAAGCTGTTGTTAAAACACTTGGGACATTTAAACATCCATTTTCAGATCATAATCTTTAGGCTGCTGATCATGCTTTGTTAAGACTACAAAGTGGTACAGGAGAAATATAACTCATATGAAACTGTTTTTACTTTGTTGTCATTTACTTTCACAAAAAAACACTTCAAGCACATAAATGTATGGCATGTGAACCACACACATAGCCATAATACACCAACATTGACCGACAACCAGTTTCATTGTCAGATTAAACCCTAGGTTTTTTTATTGGAAAGCCTGGTGGAGTGGGGGTAAAGGAGCGGGGGGCTGTGCGTGCACACACCACGAGATACACACACAAACACACAAATCCATCACTTCATCAAACACAAAGCCCCCAAGAATAAAATTTACAGTAGAAAAGATGCTAGGCAAAAGCAGTGGGGAAACAAATGATTAGATCAGAAATGGCACAAGCAAGGGCAGAAACAGTGAGCCAATGTGAGCATGGGCAGGATGCACTTTTCACGCTTGTGCATGCGAAGTGCAAACACACCACACTCCTCAACTAATAACTAATACAAGGTAAGAAAAACAAAGCCATGCAGCTCGACACTACTGTTGCACAGAAAGACAGGCTCTCTCTCTCTCTCTCTCTCCTCTCTCTCAGACATAACCCAGTATAAAACCTAAGACCCCCACCTTTTTTCACAGACCATACACACACTTTAGGAAAACCCTTTTCTCTTCTCCATTTCTCCACACACACGCAACAATCTGCTTGCCCTAAAAAAAATGATATTCATATGCTTTTTTCACAAAAAGAATATGATTTTCTTTTTTTTTTTTTTTTTTTTTTGGCACTTTTTGGTGTTGCACTCAGATTTTAACTTCCACACTCTGCCTATAGTTTTGTGGTGAAGTTATAACACTGGCAGAACACACAATTTTTTTATTTTTTTTTTGATCCTGTGAGCTTCATCTGATGAAATCTACACAGGCCACTACACTGACAATCTAACTATAAAGCCATTCTTTCATGCAGACCATAAACAGACTTGTTTTTTTCTCTAATATCATTGCTCTGAGACACTTCAGAGGTTTGCTGTTTCTCTCAACAATAATGGCGGAATGAAGGCCAGTTCTTGTTTTTGAGAGGTAACTGAACTTGTGACCAGGCAAAGCACAGCATTGTGAGCTGACAAGTCAACTTTTTTAAACAGTTTCCCCCCCCTTTCCCCATTGAGTTAAACAGTACAATTGCTCCTCGTGTCGTCTTCGAGACCGGTTCTCCTTTCATCACCGAGTAATGATGGGCAATGTGAATGTGGAATTTGCCAGAATAATTCTTTAAGTGAGCATATTTGTTCCCAGCAAAGAAGATTCTTTAAAACGTCTGCCCTCACTTTGATAATTGGAGTAGAGAGCAATAATGTTCTCTCTTGTTTACAAAAACAACTTTTTTTCTTCCCCCCTACACCCAATAATCCTAAGCCCACTGCGGTTTGTATCCACTGATCAAACAACTTGGAACTTGGGTACAAACTGAAACAAACACCACAGCTACAATCTACAGGTGGCAATTACCAAGGCCCGAGAACATTCTTATCTCCTCAATTTCTCTTTCTAATGCTCATTTTTTTGTGGTGTTTGTTGTATATTGTTTTTACCATTTTTTTTTTTGCAAAGAACACACTAAATGGCATGGATCCAACAGGGTTGGCGACACACTCTCCTCCACCGTCGCAACTCCCTCGCACTCCCCAGCACACTTTCCTATCATCTCCGGAACTTCTCCTCCCTTCCTTTCCCCTCATCACTCATTTTTTCCTCCTCTGAGACGCAGGTTTAACCCAACTTACTTGAAAGTCATCTCCTTGCTGTTTCTGTCTGCAGAGCTTTCCTTCCTTCAGACCGCTTTTGACCTGCCTCTGACCTCTTCAAAGTCATGGCCGGTTGTCGTTCTAATGTCCCCCTGAAACACCACGATGCCTATGCTGCAAGACCCTGATGTTTTTGTCCGAAGCCTCATTCTGAGGCATGGGCCCCATCTTCCTTACCTTATCAACTAAAAGAACAAAACACGAAATTTATCTGATAATTAAGGCGATGAATTGCTAAGTCAAGTAGAAACCACCGCCTTTTATTTGGATAGGGTAATCATAGAGATAAAGGGAACTTGCTTTCCAGGGATTTTCTTACTTTGAAATGTAATCTGGCTCGCAATGATAAAGGAAGAGTGGGAGACAGTTGGTTCCAATGAAGGTCCATTGAGGAAAGAACTGCCTGTGTCCTTTGTCCTTTGGTTCGGTTTAGATTGGAACAAACTGTAGGAAACTGCCCGATAAGCAATAGAACATAATGTGTTTACAACTGGAGGTTTCTCAAATGAAGAGTATGGAGCAAAATTTGTACTCATATTGAAATGGAACCCGCGCTTAATTTAGCAATCTCAAGACGAAAAAAGTAGCTTTTTCCTAAAAAAAAAAAATCCAGATTTTTCAAGTGGTTTCTGTTGGACTGAACATATAAACTAACGTTTGAGGCACGTGATTTTTATTTTCAAAATTTTTCTGGACTGAGATCTGGGACACCATGGTTTTGCTAGAAGGAGTCCTCACAATACCCACCAACGCCACACACAACATACACACCCTCACTTTATGGTTGTTCCTTTTGGCGTTCACTGTTAGCTCCTGCGGGAGAGCCTGGGAGTACTTGCGGGAGTCGTCCTCCTGCGCTGCATGCCTCTGCTCCATCTTGCTGCGCAACTCCCTCCTCCAGTTCCGCTTATCCTCCTCCTCCATCATCTGGGGAGATCACCATGTCAATCAGCATAAGTTTGGACAAACTCCTCCTCCTATCACGACCAAAGTCAATCAGCAGTCTTTTGTCAGGGCACAAGTCACCTCTGCAGTTTACTTTGTCAGGCACACGTCACTCTGCTGCAGTTCACTTTGTCAGGGCACAAGTCACTCTGCAGTCACTTTGTCAAGGCACCCGTCCACTCTGCAGTCACTTTGGTTTGTCAGGGGATGCACAAGTCACTCTGCAGTCACTTTGTCAGGGCTCACGTCACTCTGGGCAGTCACTTTGTCAGGGCCACACGTCACTCTGCAATCACTTGTTTTGTCATGGCACAAGTCCACTCTGCAGTCACTTTGTCAGGGCAACCGTCACTGGTCAGCAGTCACTTTGTTTGTCAGGGCACACGTCAATGTGCAGTCACTTTGTGTTGTCAGTGGCTCACGTCACTCTGCAGTCACTTTGTCAGGGCACTCGTCACTCTGCAGTCACTTTGTCAGGCACACGTCACTCTGCAGTCACTTTGTCAGGGCACACGTCACTCTGCAGTCACCTTTGGTAAGCGGCACACGTCACTCGGCAGTCAACTTTGGTTAGTCAGGGAACAAGCCACTCTGCAACTCACTTTGTCAGGGCACAGGCCAAAAAGCAGTTGCCCTTGATTTGTCCATGGCACAAGTCCTCTGCATTAAACTTTATCATCG
>JADBJO010001900.1:353791-356291 GCA_016801955.1 Conus betulinus | reverse complement strand
CATGAACCCGCGAACATCACCCCACACACCCGTTGTAGCCATACAAAGTTAAACCCAGTCTCGCATAACAATTCTCTTATTTTTGTCACCCAACATTTCTTTTTACGTTTTGATTTAGAGTTAACTGCATTTCGTATGCTTGACGAGGAAGCTTTGTTGGTCCATTCTAAGCAGCTTAAATCAATATCTCATTGAACATATATAGGAGTTGATATATAACGGATATCTTCCCAGTTCCCTATATACCCTTTTGTTTGGTGTCTTACTTGGGAAACCCAAGAAACGTTTGCATGCAATCAAATGAATCTTTTCAAGGCATTCCAACGGTTAAAGGCACTAAACTTCAGATGAATATAATAAGATTGGTTTAATTTTGGCATCAAAAACCTTAAAGTAGATTCGATAACTAATATCTTTATTTTTCTGGAAAGCCCTTACTAGGTTAAACATAGCTTTTCCCCCCTTGGCAACCAAATGTTCAGTGTCGATCCTCGGGCTGATTTTAGTGAAAAAAAATGAAACCCAGATAACAGTATTTGTTTACTACTTCTAATTTAATATTGCCAAATAACCATTGTTCACTTTTACCCAGAAAACCCTTTTTTCTAAAGACCATGACCTTTGTTTGTCTGTGTTAACTTTTATTTCATAGGTGCAACATGTTTGAAAGTACGTTTAGCTGGTTTTGCAGACCAACAGGAGCAGATGCTAATAGAACAATGTCATCTGCAAACAGCAGAATAAACAGTTTCATCATGCCAGGTACCAGTTCAATTCCATGTCTACCTTTTTCAGCTAAGTGATTCGCTAACTGGTTGATAAACATTTTCAAATAGCGTTGGACTCAACACACACCCTTGTCTGACTTCCATTGGGCAGTCAAAGAATTCCGAATATTCAAAGTTGGATCTTACACAAGATACTAATGAGCTATACATTGCTTTTAAAGAACAGAAGAAATCCCCTTAAAAACTTGGTTTCTAATACACTGCAATAACTTATCGTGTGTCTTCCGGAATCAAAAGCTTTTTTAAGTCTACAAAAGCAACATAAAGCTTTTTACCACGCTGAGACAAGCATTTTTAACCATAGAATAAACACAGTAGATTTTGGTCTATTGTAGAATAGTTTTTCCTTAAACCAGCTTGACTTCAGAGATCAGGTTGTTATCTTCAAGCCATGCATATAGACGATTATTTAGAATAGTGCTATAGCATTTTGAAATTGAGCTTAATAAGGATACACCTCTATAGTTATCTACATTCCCCGTATCTCCCTTTTTGTGGATTGAGATAATGATAGCCTTTGACCAAACTTTAGGATACATGCTTTTTGCAAATATAATGTTGAAAAGCCTTTTTCAAAAAGAGAATAGTAATTTCACTTCCAGCCTTCAGCATTTCAGAAATGACTCCGTCTGATCCACATGCCATATCTGACTTAATTTGTTCACAGCAATTGAAATTTCACTTTCGGTGATTTCAACATTTAGCTTCGTGCTCAGTCAAATCAATGTTGCCACAATGTCCACCATCCAAATTACTATCATCCATTGAAAATACATTTTTAAAATGATCGTACCATTTATCAATTGAAATGTAATTTGTATTTCTTGTTCTTTGCTTCCCACACCCCATTTCGGTTAACTGTTTCCAAAATTTGGATGAATCAGAAATATTTGACGCTAACATTTCGGCCGTCCTTCGTTTAAAGCTTCTTGTTTTAAACTTCAGCAATTTTTTTTAAAACTTTTTCTTTGGTTGTACATGCTGTAATCTGTGTTCTATTTTTCTAGTTCTGAAGAAAATTCTGAGTGTACGCTTACTGTAACGTTTGGCTTGTCGACACTCCTCATCAAACCATTCCGAAGACTTTGGTCAGACAATCAAATAGACTTTCTTTACCATGAAGCTGCTAGCCGATAGCAGGCAACTTACGAAAAGACCTATTGCACCATCATCATCATGTTCCAAAATGGCGTCCGTCCATTCTAATCTATCATGAATGTCTGTTTTTTCTCAGATTCTCTAGAAAGTCTGGTTCACCTTGTTTATCCCAAAACATTTTTTCGATAAAAGAATTGCTCTTACGTTCATGTTTGCCGCTTTTGCTTGGGATGGTCAAAAGAAACGAACGTACAACTGGCAAGTGATCAGATTAGATAGAATCTTCAACAACGAATGACATGTCATCTTGTGCGTTAAGTAAGTTTTGAGACATAAGAAAATAATCAACAGTACTGCATCCTAAACTGGATATAAAGGTGTAACTACCATCGGAACCATGTTCACAAAGCCCATTCAAAATAACAAGGTCCAAAGAGTTGCATAGTTCTAACAGCTGATCACCAAATACATTTTCAGATTCATCGTGTGAAGTCCTACAATATGGCGACTCGTCATAGGTTTCTATAAAATTGTCATCAACATCGATGCCGACATTATTTTTCGAGACTGTTCTTGCGTTATGGTCCCCAGATAATAACACATGAGAATTGTAT
>JADBJO010001900.1:326291-348791 GCA_016801955.1 Conus betulinus | reverse complement strand
CAATACGAAGCGAGCCGCCCTTCTCTGTATAGCTTCTATTCTGTCCACATTCCTCTGTGTATGGGGGTCCACACAGAGCTGGCATATTCCAAAAGGGGGCCTAACAAATGTCAGGTAAGCCCTCTCTCTCTTTTACTGGTAGTGAAGGGGTCGCAGACTTCTGGTCACAGGAAGAAACAGTACACTTTCCTGGATGAAAAAAAACCATGTCCCAGCTCTTCTCCCATTCTCCACGGTGATGGAGGTCCTCTTGTAGCTAGTCTTGGTCTCGCTGGGATGTGACTACTCTATAAGCTGCAGTGCCATCAGTGAACAGCCTGCAAGGTGAAGACAGACTCTCAGGGAGATCATTAATGTATACAAGGAACAAGCATGGTCCCCAAACTGATCCCTTGTGGTAAACCTGACTTCACACTGACATATTCTGATTGGGCTCCCTCCACTACAAACTGCTTGACGTCGGTTTGACAGAAATCCCTTGATCCAGCAGTTGACCTCACTCCTGATGCCGTAGTGGTGAAGCTTGTGTAAGAGGAGACTGTGATTTACCTCGTCAAATGCTTTAGCGAAATCCATGACAAGGATGTCAGTCTGTCGCCCCTCTTCCATGCTGTCTACCAACTCATCAATGAACTCCAGGAGCTGGGTCTCACAGGATCGCTGTCTCCTGAAACATGCTGCTGCTGGGCATAAAGGGTGTCGTTCTGCTCTAGATGCCCCATCACAGAGCTCAGGATGGTGTGCTCCAGCAGCTTGCAGGTCAAGGAGACAGGCCTGTAATTCGCTGGGTCTTAACGCTCCCCCTTCTTGTAGATTGGTACGACGAGCGCATCCCTCCAGTCAGATGGAACTTGACCAGTAGTGAGGGATGACTGAAAGATGGCAGTGAGTATGGGGGCTATTTCCTCTGCAAGTTCACTTAAGACTCTTAATCTGATTCCATCGGGACCACTGGCTTTATGAGGGTCTTGTTCTTTCAACAGTCGTTTGACTCCTTCCTCAGTGACCGTGATAGTGCTCAGTTGTGACTAAGCCTTGTCTGCCATACAACACTTCTCTAAAATCTCGTCGTGGGAATAATTTCTGCCATCACTGAACACTGATTGGAATCGTTGATTGTGAGCCTCTGCTTTTTCTTTTTTGGTCAGATAGCAGGTTTCTGTTCATCTTGAGAGAAGCAGCAACTCCTGCATTGGTCGACCTCTGGTGTTTGATGTATGTCCAGAAGCATTTGTACTTGCCAGCTTGCTTGGAGTCTTCTCCAATCAGGGTGCTGCTGAGGTATTCCCAGTATGCCCTCCGTATTTTCTGCAGAGCTTCTCTTCTGAGTTCTCATGCCTTCACCCATAGTTCTTCGGTATCCTGTTTCTTCCATGTTTTATAGGCTCTATTTCTCTTATTGATGAGGTGCTTTAATTGGGAGGATATCCATGGTAGAAATCTCCTGGTTCCTGATAGTTTGGTTGGAATGAAGGTGTGGATGGCTTGCTCGAGTGTAGCTTTAAATAGATTCCAGATTTCCTCAGTGTTCATCAGGTCTCTCCTTTCCACAACATCTGCAGCTAGGTTCCTCATCGCCTACCTCAGCCCATTCCAGTCTGCTTTCTTGTAGAGTAAGGTGGTTCTTTCTACTGTCTTTTTCTTCAGTGGGGAAATGATGAACTCAGCATACACTATGCTGTGATCAGAGAGGCCTGGAATAACTTCCACTCTGAGAAAAAAGCTGAGGACAGTTGGTGAAGATAAAGTCCAGGATGTTCTCCTCTCTTGTTGGTTCCATCACCATCTGGTCAAGGCCACGGTCATGGATGATGCTGGCAAGTTTATGATGGAGATCTGGACAGGGAGACTGAGGTTTCAGCATCATCGCAGGCCAGTCCCGGCCTGGAAAGTTGAAGTCCCCTCCAATAAGGAAATGCGCATTGGGGATCATAGCTGACCTGATCAACGATGATTCAAAATGAGATAGTGACTGCCTGTCAGTAACATGTGGCCTGTAGTAGGAACAGAGATAAAGATCTTTTTCCCTTGAGTTTCAGCTGGACCTAAACAATCTCACAGTCTGTTTCAAGCTTGGGGACTGCACAACTGTCAAATATAGTTCTCACAGCTACCAATCCTCCACCACCCCTTCGGTTCTGTCCTTCCCTGTAGATCTTATAGGAGTCGCTGAAGCTGGGTGGGAAATTTTTAGCATCACCAATGTGGAGTCTAACCATGTTTCTGAGCCAAGAATGACATCTGGCTTTGTGCTGTCCAAAAGTCAAGCGAGCTCAGCCTTCCTGCCAGTCACTGAGCAAAAGTTGATGTTGAGCACTCGAAGTGGTCTATTGGCCCTCTTGTTCTGCTGACTTGCTCGAGTGCGTGTTGAAGTATGGCAGGGTTTAAATGTTGCTTCCCACTGGAGAGTCGCATAACGCTGCAGAGAAGTCGGTGTGTGTTGAAAGTGACCAGTCCACTCCATGCAGATCAAAGACCATGTGACTGTTAGGGTTCCCACAAATTGCACAGTACCAGTGGGCTGCTGATTCATCCTCATTGAGTTGGTCGTACGTGGGAGTGTGGACGCTCTGACAGTGGGCGTGAAACCACTGCCCACAGGTTTCGCACTGAATCCCTCTATCCTCCCACGTAACAGTAACATCGCAGGTTCCACACTGCCACTGCTGGCTAGACTTGCTGGGAGCAGGACCAGGTTGGGGTTCTGGAACCTATGTCAGGGAAGAAGCAGGCCTGCCAAATAGAGCAGGACGAGTCGTTGCTGGTACGTTTCAGACCTTCTCTGACTGATCTGGCCAAGAGTCGATGAAAAAAAGCAATAATTTATTCCAAGAGTCCGAAATAAATTTTCTCTTCGAAATCCTTCTCGAACAGGGTCATGGTTATGGCCTGGAGGGGAAGAATCTGCTACAAGAGTTCTGTACAGGAAGAGGAAAAACAACCAGGACCGTCAAAGTATACTGTAATCACACCATACTATAATAAAAGTGTTATGTCCATCTGTATAACCCCACATTCAAAATTTGATACATCGTGAGGGACACCATCAGACAGTCACAAGAAAACGATGAAAACGTAGGTAGTTGATAATTGGGGGAAGAGAGAGGGGGGGGGGGGAAGAGAGAGGGGAGTTACTTCTAGTTCTCACAAATTTACATTGTTAAACATGTCACTGTGCCAATCATATCATGGCATTCAGTCATTTGCGTGACCAATAGTTCATGGGGTATCACACATGCCAGTCCCAGTACACGGGAACTGGTCGCCTTAAAGCGTTCCTTTCACAGATGGCAGTATAAAAGAATGTATGGTGTACTCACAGTATTCAACCAGAGAGAGCAGGAGCTCTATTCACATCATAGTAAATACCATATAAGTATATCGATGAACACTTGGGAGCGTAGCAGCTCAACACAGCAGCACTAACACTGGCAGAGACGCATCAAACAAGGTCGTTCATACAGAACCGTGCCGCCATCTAGTTTTGTACTAAGCTGTTGAAACAGTTAAGAAAGTTTCTGTCCAGCCAGGAGCCAAATTATACCACTCCGTTGCAATTTCTGAAGAGCCCGTAACACCCCTGCACTATTCGGGTGACAGAGCCGCCTCTTCTACTAGAAAAAACTCAAATTAAGAAAAAAAAAAAAAGGCAAACCCGAAGAGCAGACTAAAAAAAAAAGCCTCCCAACCGGAAGCGGAACCCCAACCCCCGAGTTTGTAAGAGTTATTTGGCGCCAATTACTGAGGTGCTCCCTGTCTAAACCCTTACCTTTATGTATCAGTGCAATGACTCCAAGGTTTTGAGTGTGTGCTAAACTCCCGTTGGTGAACGATTCGTTGAAGGATTTAATAGTAACACGTATTATTCTGACCCATCGCTTCTTCCAGGAGCTGAGCCGTTCTTCATCTCTCTCAGAGCCTCTGTGGCTTCAGCCTCTGCGATGAGCCCTTCGCATGACTTGGATTCGTCATTGTTTAGCCTCAGGAGGTTTTTGTTTTCAATAAAGACTTCGCATGACTCAGCGATTCATTATCTTGCGATGTTTGTTTATACAGATTTTTGTTGTTGTTGTTGAATGACACCTGTTCACTCAGAATGTCTTTCTGATGATGCACTACCTCCCCATGTGTGCTCAAGTTAAAGTGTTTGACGAAGTGGTGTATCAGCAGGTTTTTTTTTTTTTTTTTTTTTTTTTCTTCACAAAGCACGATAATCTGTTAGACTAAACATCCAGATTAACGAAGATGAAAAGTGGGTGGTGGTGTGTTTCAGTAGAACTGTTCTAATTGATACTGTTAACATATGATTGTTAAAAACAAGTGGTTTAAAACAGTTCTAAAAAATATCTATAAATTTGTTACGAGCAGTACGCTCTCGTCAGGATAATGTTTGGGTCGCCTACCGCCGGTGTTATATAGCTTGTAGGGTCCTGCTTGCACGTGCGTATTGACTACACGTGTTTTCTGTGTATCGGGTGAACGTTCAGGGTGCGTTTTTCGACAACGATTTCCATTTGTGCCTGCAGTTGTTTACTATTTCAGTTTTGGTGATTTAGGGTTGCTAAGTATGGTTTACATAGTATTAACCATTTTTCAGTTAGGCATAGGTTGCATCTTTTTGAAATATTATTGTATGGTGAAGCTCTTTTTATGATTTTCCAAGAACTTACAGAGAAGACGTGGGACAAATGGCTGAAAACAAAAATCAAGCTGCACAAAAATATTGTTATTATTAAATATTGAGCTGTCCGTAAATCCACGCAGAACCTTTTGTTACTTCTCGTACATAGAGAGATGATGAGGAAAGAAATGGGAGAGGGAAGAGGTAGACAAAGTCCATAACACTTCAAAGTGTGCCCGTGTCAGTGCTTTTACAATGTGTTCCAGCGAAGTGGTCAAGAACTGAGCAAATTGTGTTTATACCTAAGAACGACATATTGGGCTAGTGCATCGTTCGTCTGTAATACGCTTCGAATGTTATCTTTTTAGCTGAGCCCGCAACATTGTTTGAAAACGCAGCTCTTGAGCTTTACGCCGTTTCTCCAGTATTATATTTAAAGTGTAGAGGAAGTTGAGTGCTGAATTGAGTGGTAACACAAAAATGGCCATTACCACGTTGACCTCCCCTGGAATGATGACACCACTGGCTGCCAGGACCCCACACAGACCGATAGGAAACCAGCACAGAAAGTCGGACACGGCAACAGACAGGAGACGCCTGGCGATAGTGCTTTCCTTGGATTGTGAATTTTCAGTGCCAAAGTCTTGAGCTTTCGAAATCTGATTTAATATAGTGTTGCTCCTCACTGTCCAGTAAATGAGAATCTGTCCAATACCAATCATGAGGAACAGGAGCAGATTGCAGATGATCATAATACTGAACGAGTACATCTTACCTGGGAAGTCAGCTCTGGTGACAGGCAGAGGAATACAGATGCCTGTCTGGTGGTAAAACTCCCAATGTGAAGTCATGGGGAGAAGAGGAACGATTGCCAGCATAAGTCCTAGAGCCAAAATGGTGGCACAAGCTATATGAGCTGATTTGACTCTGAACCTGATCTGACTAAAAGGAAAGCGGAGTACAAGGAAGCGATCCAAGTGATAAGGCAGATAAGGAGTGCTGATGTTTCAGATGATAACAAGGACAGAAAGCCTGCAATTCCACAAGCTGGACTCTTTTTCCATGCAGTTTCTTTCCAGATATAGCTACCTGCATAAATCCAGTCTGCAATGCCGACGAATACCAAGTATATGCCCATTAAAGAAGTCAGAAACACACAGATAAAGAACAAATATTACAAAACTGGTCTTGTCGCTTCTTGATCGAGATAGACGAAAAATAAAACCAACGACGTTCCCCAGGACAGCTAGTACAGCAAAGATCACAACAGCACAACGGTAAGCACTAGATTTCAACAAGTCATCACATGACGATATTCATCTGACGGAGCCAAACATTCGCCTCGGAAGCTTTTCGGTAAAACAACGGCACAGCATAATTTGAAATTGTCTGCAGCAATATACGTAAGTCTGGTCATGTGCTTCATGAAATCAGGAGTGAAAACTGTTATGGAACAGTCCTGTAGATTAATAAACTGAAGTTTAGGGAACAAGTGTTTTCCTTGCAGTACCTTGATTTTATTCCTAGTTAAGTCTAGAACTTGTAATTCCGGCATAAGGTCTGACAAAGCTGTCAGGTTCAGAGAAATTGCTTGGACATAGGAAATATTTAGGTTCAACACTGATGGATGCATTTGCTGTTCTGAGGCTTGAGGAAAATTGCCAGTCAAAGGATTACCTGCTAAACTCAGTCTTCGAATTTGGGGCGTTCCTGAAAAGTGGCTGAAGTTGAAAGAATGAAGAAGATTTCTACTAAGGTCCAAGCTATGAAGATTCGGTAAAAGGATCTCTACTAACTGTGTCCATCCACACGCCTGTACACCCAGGTGAATCAGCATGATGTTCTGAGTAACGTCATTCATGCGTATTTTACTACCCGGGGCTTCAAGGTATCGTAACTGTGGGAACGAGCTGGCGAGGAATGAATGGCTACAGGTGAAGGCAAAAAACCATAGCAAACACATGACTCAGGACAAACGAGGTCACACATCTGTTCATCATCATACAGTGGGCACTGTGGCACACTGTCACACATGTGATTCACGTGCACACAAATCGTTTTGTAACTATGACGACATCGATAATACCCTGGGCATGTCTTGTAGTTCTTACAATCAATTTCGTCCTCATGCCCTGGACAGTCCATCATTTCATTACACCTGACATAGACAGGGAGACAAAAGCCATCGTTGTGACACTGAAAATGAGTGTCTGGGCACTGAGTGCTGTTTTCTGGTAGGGGAGTTACGGTACATTTTCTAGGTCTGTCAAAGTTGATCACAGCTGGGGGAGGAGTGTGATGAAGATCGTAATCTCCCTCATAACATTCTTCGTCGAGACTTGTCAAGCAGTCTTGGAAGCCATCACACTCTTTCTTTTTAATTCTACGCACTGAACAAACCACAGCATCATCATAACTTTTAACCCATATTACGTTTTAACTAAATAGAACATAGCAGCAATGTGACTTGTCTATTGTCATGAGAAACGATGTTTTATGTATTGGAAACACACACACACACACACACACACACACACACACACACACACACACACATGACACACACACACACACGTACGTACGCACGCACGCACCCCCCCCCCCCCCCCCCACACACACACACACACACACACACAGTGACTGACTGACTGACTGACACCCGTTCGTTGTCAGATTAAATCATATTGTGTCTTGTCCTGTGCTTTGTTTGTCAATGTCCTTGGCGGGAACTAAACCCCCTCTCTTTCTAAATTTTAAATCATCTTTGTACTGTTTTTTTAAGAAAACATCACAAATAGAACGTCAATATTTTACATTGAAAGAAGAGGAACATAACTGGAGACTCATGCCGTGCAGTTCCGTTTTGGGTCGCTCTTTGCCGTGCCGATTCCAACTAAGTTTACGCGAGTTTTCAATTTAGTGTTTTTCCTGTTTGCTTCTCTCTCTCTCTCTCTCTCTCTCTCTCTCTCTCTCTCTCTCTCTCTCTCTCTCTCTCTCTCTCTCTCTCTCTTTGAGACCGTTGAATACCGATAAGAGCAAATTGTCTTCTGTCCAGTTTTGTTTTCTTTTAAAAAAAAAAAAAGAAGAAAAAAATCAAAGGCATTCCGGACTCGGCGGAAAATCGCTGAACAGGATTGACTGCGTCCGGCTGCAAGGTGGACGGTAGGCAGTGGCGATATCATTGGTGTCCAGGACATCAGAGGCCTTTGGCGGATTTTTCCAGCTACCAGACAGGCAAGGAACGATCTTCTGGTCAAGTTATGACTGTCCGAAATACTATGATGCAGTTGGCCAGCAGCAATCCATTTATTCTGAAAGAGGATTCTGGGGAAGAAAAGCCTGCTATGAAGGTGTGGATGGCAGACATCCCTATGTCAGTAGCCAACAGTGAAATAAAACACTCTCTAACTAAACCTGGATGTGAACTCCGATCTGGTATCGAAATGGAACGATGCAGCGATGGAGACAATAAACTCACTTGATTCAAAATGGGGAGAAGATTCGTCTTCCTAATCCTCTCTGC
This sequence comes from Conus betulinus, assembly GCA_016801955.1. Classification (NCBI taxonomy): domain Eukaryota; kingdom Metazoa; phylum Mollusca; class Gastropoda; order Neogastropoda; family Conidae; genus Conus; species Conus betulinus. Next base: position 340,647 of record JADBJO010001900.1, on the reverse strand, counting down.
TAACCCTCTCGGAAAAAACATTAAAAGTAGGCCCATTCACTGCCAACTTTTTTCGCAAAGAACAGACAAATGTAATGAAATCCAATGTGGAAATGTCTCCCTCCAACCTAACTAACATGTGTATGTGTGTGTGTGTGTGTGTGTGTGTGTGTGTGTGTGTGTGTGTGTGCGTGCGTGCGTGTGTGTGTGTGTGTGTGTGTGTGTGTGTGTGTGTGTGTGTGTGTGTGTAAGTGTGTGTGTGTGTGTGTGTGTGTGTGTGTGTGTGTGTGTGTGTGTGTGTGCGTGCGTGTGTGTGTGTGTGTGTGTGTGTGTGTGTGTGTGTGTGTGTGTGTGTGTGTGTGTGTGTGTGTGTGAATGAGGTTGTGTGTGTCGTGAGTGCAAGGAACCAGGGCATTAGAGAGGAGATGCCGGCTGTAAGGGCCGGCCAGAGAGTCAGGTCAGGGACAAGGAGAGTTCACCTCCCGCTGGTTCTCCTTAGACTCCCAAACCAGGACACTCTGGAAGCAAGATTTCTGACCCACCCTCCATCTGTCCTGCCTTTTAGTTAATTGGTAAGGGAGACACATGCTGCGGGAAAGGTAAGCCCGCTGCCAGTGAAAGAAAAAGTCAACGAGAAAAGTCCGATCGAGGGCGGGCTGTTTCTAAGCGCCAAGCATCTCTGCATTCCAGTACGGGCCTCCACTCAGACAGACTAAGGCACCGTTCAGAAATTCCAAAGCGTCAGCGATGCCGTGATCAGGACAGCCCTCCAGCACCACACAACAAAGCTGAATGTGATGCAGACACTGAAGAGGAAATAGAGGTTTGTGAATACGGAAAATGACCTGTCTGAGTGTTAATGCCATTTTTTGTTTACTTGTTGATGTTTTGGCTTTCTGTGTATCTTGGCCGTTCATCTGTCTATTTGTCTACCTGCCTGTCTGCCTGTCTATTCCCTCCACCTTCTCCCACTCTTCTTCTTCTTCTTCCATGTCGAGCCAGTCTCTCTGTCTCTATTCTTCCTCTCTCCTCTGTCGAGCATCTTCTCCTCTCTCTCTCTCTCTCCTCTCTCTCTCTCTCCCTCTCTCCTCCTCTCTCCTCTCTCTCTCTCTCTCTCTCTCTCTCTCTTCCTCTCTCTCTCATTACTCTCTTCTCTCTCTCTCTCTCCTCGCTCTCTCTCTCTCTCTCTCTCTCTCTCCTTCTCTCTCTTCTCTCTCCTCTCTTCTCTCTCTCCGCCCTCTTCCTCCTCTTTTCCTCATCCATCCCCCACATCTCACCCCCTTCTCATGCCCACCCACCACCACTCCCGCCCCTCTTATTTTTTTTTCTGTTCTTTTCTTAGGTAGAATTGTATTGAATTTTGTGGGAGCTCAGTGTTTCGTTTTAGTCATACATTTATCTTTCTTAGTTGATAATGGAAAAGCTTAGCATTTGCTCTTTGAAGTGTCGGGGACTAGAAAATAACATCTGCATCAGCAGGAAATTCAGGCGATCATGGCGGGATGTGAAGGTGATGAGGGGTGCTGATGTGCCATCAGACCACCACCTGTTTGTGACAACAGTGAGACTCCCGCTCAAGAAGTACACTTCAACAAATGCAGCGAGGACAAGGCGTAATGTGGAGCTGTTTAGCAGTAAAAAAAAATAAAGGAGAAATTTCAGATCAGTCTTACCAACAGGTTCCAGCTACTTGAAGAATTGCTTGAAGAGGAGATCACAGACATCGAGAACCAGTGGCAACATACCAAGAATCTTTGGCATGAGACCTGTGAGGAGGTACTTGAAAGGAGGAGACCGAGCACAAGGAGTGGATCTCTGATTATACTATTCAGAAACTGAACAAAATGAAAGAGGGGAAAGCCACACACTGAACATGAGCCGGACAAGATCAAGCAAAGCACAACCCCGAGAAGACTACACCCAGGCGGACAAAGAAGTGAAGAAAAGTGTGAAGAAAGATCAGGACTTCATCGACAGACTTGCCAGACAAGCAGAGGATGCTGCGGGACAGGGCAACATGAGAGAGCTGTACACCACCACAAAGAAGCTGGCGGGCAAGTTCCAACAGACTGGCAAGCCAGTCAAAGACAAAAACGGAAAGACCCTCACAAAAGAAGATCAATTGAAGCGATGGGCAGCACTTCACGGAATTACTAAACCGTCCCGCCCCTGAAGCACCACCTGACATCCCACCAGCAGAAAGAGAGAACTGGCCATCAATTGCGAGAAACCATCGAAAACAGAGATCAGAAAGGCCATCCTGACACTGAGGAATGGGAGGGCAGCAGGACCCGATGAGATCCCAGCAGAAGCCATTAAAGCTGATGTTGGTGTAGTTGCCAATTTACTATATAGCCTCTTCAGCAAGATATGGGGAAGAGAACATCCCAGCAGAGTGGAGGGAAGGCATTGTCATCAAACTGCCAAAGAAAGGAGAACTTCCCAACTGTCGTAATTACAGAGGGATCATGCTCCTGTCGGTGCCAGGCAAGGTTCTAAACAGGGTGTTATTGGAGAGGATGAAGGAAGCAGTTGACCCAAAGCTCCGAGACCAGCAGGCGGGCTTCCGGCGAAACAGATCGTGTGCCGACCAAATCGCCAGCCTCCGGATCATCATCGAACAGTCCTTGGAGAGGAACTCCCCCCTTTACATCAACTTTCATTGACCATGAAAAGGCTTTCAACAGTGTAGTTAGAGAGACACTATAGACGCTACTGAGACACTATGGAATACCAGAAATTATTATCATCTTTCATCTGTGCACCTATCAGGATATGAACTACAAGGTGGCTCATGCAGGCCAGTTGTCAGTCGGTTTTGAGGTGAAGACAGGAGTGCGCCAGGGATGTCTGTTGTCACCTTTCCTCTTCCTCCTGGTTATTGACTGGATCATGAAGACCACAACAACAGGCAGGAAAAACTGGATACAATGGACACGCTGGACCCAGCCAGATGACCCTGACTTTGCTGACGACCTGGCACTCCTCTCCCACAATCACAGACAGATGCAGGACAAGACCACCTACCTTGAGACAACATCAGCAGGAACAGGGCTCAAGATACACAAGAAAAAGACCGAGCTGATGAAGATCAACACAACAAGCAGCAGCCCAGTCACAGTCTGAGGCGAGCTCATCAGGGAAGTAGATTCCTTTGTCTACTTGGTAAGCGTAGTTGACAAGCAGGGGAAGCGGGGGGGGGGGGGGGGGGGGGGGGGGGGGGGGGGGGGGGGGGGGGGGGGGGGGGGGGGAAGGGGGGCACAGACTGACACATCATGGCCAGGATAGGCAAGGTGCAAGCAGCATTCATCATGCTAAAAAAAACATTTGGGACTCAGGAGAGATCAGACGGACAACATAATTGCACATCTTCAATTCAAACGTGAAGTCGATTCTGCTCTATGGCTGCGAGACTTGGAGAATGACCAAGGCAATACAGCAAAAAATCAGACCTTCATCAACACCTGTCTGAGGCGCATCTTCAAAAATCAGATGGCCAGAAAAAAAAAAAAATCAACGATGAAGATCTATGGAAGCAAGCAGGGCAGGAACCAGTGGCCAAGCAGATTCTGTGGAGGAAGGGCGGCTGGATTGGACACACTCTCAGGAAGCCAGCATCCAGCACCACACGTCAAGTCCTGACATGGAACCGCAGGGGAAAGCAAGAGAGGCCGACCTCGCAGCAGCTGGAGGCGAGACACTGAGGCAGAGATAAAGAGGCAGGGGACCAACTGGACAGCAGCATTCAGCGAGCAGCCCAGAACCGAGTGCGATGGCGGAGAGTGTTGTCGATGGCCTATGCTCACCCTTGAGCTATGGGCCTAAGTAAGTAATTAGAAAATAAAATGAAGCGTAATAGTTTGTTCAAATGCTTTAAAAATCGAAAGTTGAATGTCATTTGTTTACAAGAAACTCATGTTGTAGAAAAGGAAAAATCGCAATGGATGAAAGAATGGTGTGGAAGGATTTTTGCAAAAGAGGATACGTCCCGTAGAAAGGGTGAAGTCATACTGGTCTCCAGATATGTTAATGATGAGACTGAACTTGTTTTGACAGAGGAGCACACTGTTGCATTATTATTATTATTATTATTATTTATTATTATCTTTGTTGCTGTTGTTGTTGTTGTTGTTATTATTATTATTATTATTATTATCTTTGTTGCTGTTGTTGTTTTCGTTGTTGTCGCTGCTGTTGCTCTTGTGCTGCTGCTGTGTTGTTGTTGTTGTTGTTGATATCATTGTATGAAGTGTTACTACTAAAACTGAAACAAGGAATTAGGATGTCGCTGTGCACTGATAAGGTGTGGCGTGTGAGTAGCAATACTGAGAGTGCATGGCACATGACACTGTACAAACAGAGCATAAGAGATAACACTGCGTGGAATTTGTGGGTAAGGAGATGGAAGCGGCTTACTGAAATGCCAGATCACCAACCTGACCCAATCCACAGTCCAGTAAACCTTCCTTGCATACAGGGTGCTCACAGAAGTCTTCGTCATGTCCACCTGAACAATCTCTTTGAAAGTCACACACCAGACTGTAAGGCACGAACTCCCCGGATAGATCACAATAAAAGTAGGGCTGTGACAGTCCCTGGGCCATACTACAAGTCGCCCTGTACCATGTCTCAGTGTTCTCTAGTTCCCTGCACCGACTTTTCAAATAACAGGCCAGTAGTTCGTGAGAGTCAGATGCTGCATGGGGCAAATCTCGAGATGAACGCGTGACGTGGTCGTGTTCATCGCACAGGAAGCGTGACAGGAGTGTTGATGCTGTGATGATCTTGAGGGTGAGGCAGCTCACAAACAAAGCCATTAGCCGGATGGCTACAGAACTCTGCCCATACGTTGTGTTTATCGGTGTTCCAGGTGAAACAAGATTTTTTTGTTGTTGATTCTAAAAAAGAACGCGAAAATACCCTCGGCGCAAAGAAAACCACAGCGCCACTCTCTCCCAGAGAACAGAATTGAGGTACCTGAGAAAATATTGTCGTGAAACTTAGGAGTGAACAAAACATTTAAAACAAACGATAACATAATCTCTCTCTCTCTCTCTCTCTCTCTCTCTCTCTCTCTCTCTCTCTCTCTCTCTCTCTCTCTCTCTCTCTTCTCTCTCTCATTTGCTAAAACATTTGCATCACTGAAAGAAAATGCATCCTTTCTTAATATGTTTGCCATAAATTGGGAAACACCATATAAATGGAGGTGATCCAATCAAAAGGATGTTCCTGGATCTATCTGTATCACCAACTCAATTAGAAAGTTAATCTGACATCGTGCCAAGCCTAAATCCATAGCATGTTACCGTTTTTTAAAGAATGTGCTCAAAAGACGAGTTCTTCCAAAGGTTAGAGCATTTAGCAGTGGCAATAATAGTCCTGAGTTAAAGCTCATGTGGAACTGGATGTTCATGGCAATGGACACTCCCCCTGTCAACCTACCATTCAGTGGGCACACGTTCAGTACCTGGAACAGGCAAAGCTGCAGGAGAGGCAATCCTCCTCTCTACTTGTTTCTCATTTGTAATTCCGTAATGCTACTCCCCATGCCAGGATGAATGTCATCACTGATGATTGGAATCAGTGTTTATGAGTTAGTTTCACAAACAGACAACTGGGGACGGAAAATGAAGCAACGTTTGAAATGAGATGGTATTAGTTCCACCAGACAATACAGACAAACAGATCACAGGACAAAACGCAATGCATTTCGACCTCTTGGGTCTCCACACTGACTGCTACCTCATGTTTTGTATTCGCGTCACGTCTTTGATGTTCTATGTGTACTTGTTAACGCTGTTGGCTACTTTTCATTGTCCCTCATTTCGTTTTGCTTGGATCCATTTTTACTTGTGTGCCCCGTTTACATCCAACGCCCATTTTTCGCCGAATAGGAGAAAGATAAGTGGTTGTTCCTTCTTCATCTTCATTGTCCTAAGTGTTGTTTCTCTTGCCGAAAAAAAAGACCCAGGAGGTCGAAATGCATCGTGTTTTGGCCTGTGATCTGCTTGTCTGTATCGTTTGGCGGAACCATACCTTCTTTTTTGTAAAATGTACAGTGTTTATAGGTTGGAAGTCACAATGACAGTGAATGGGCATTCAGGGTTAGGTATGGGGAGGTAGGTGGTGAGATGGGTGGATGGGGGAAGGGGGGGGGGGGGGGGGGGGGGGCTTTTCAGACAAAAATCAAGCCGATGGCAGTGTGGAGGTCACCAGGTCACCAGCACTTTGTACATTGATGATGCGGTATGACTGGCCCACTCATCTAGGAAACATAATGTTTCAAACAAAAAAAAACTATTCTGCTGAACGAAAGTGACAAGCAAATTACAACAGAAAACACGACGCGTTTCGACCTCTTTCGTCTTCTTCAGGTTTCTACTGCCTTAGGTGAACATGACACAGAACCTTGTGCTGTAACATTGAAGGCTCAGGACAGAAAAGGAAACATGTGGAACTGAGAGTGACTCTTGGTAACCAGGTGGCCTGTATTGATTAAAAGAAAGTAATCCAATGACAGATACCTGACCACTTGTCGCAAACACAGACTAAAAAAGGTCCAGTTACAAAGAAACACAGGGAAAGTACATCTGAAGACAAAGGAGGCTGTTTCTTTGAGCACCGTAGAGAATATAAACTTGCATTAAAGCAGACCTCTGTCAGGTGTTGGTGTCGTCCACGCTTCATCATTCTGTTGTGGGACAAGCAAGCAGCACCATCACAAGAGGTCAGACAAGTATCAAGAATTTGATTTCAATAATTATTCATATCTCTCTCTCTCTCTCTCTCTCTCTCTCTCTCTCTCTCTCTCTCTCTCTCTCTCTCTCTCTCTCTCTCTCCTCTCTCTCTCTCTGGTGCCGGATAGTACGCTTGCGTGATGTGAGTCGAAAGGGCAGTGCAAGTTGTTGGCGGCAATATGAGAAGGCGAACTCGAGCAAAGAGAACTGACCTTCAGTTGTTCTTGCTGTGTCGAACTTGTACGCATCGCAGAGTAAGGACCCCTGCTTCAACACCTGCCCAGAGCTGATAGGAGGTCTCTGCATTCTTTGAAGCACTGCAGGGTAATTTCAAAATGGGACCAGCCAGAAAGATAAATGCGCTGCAACTCATTAGTACATGAAAAGCTTAGAGCTCTTGATGATTTAGATGTCACCCTCAGGAGACAAAAATTAAACCAGTTACACAGGTTAAATGATTCCTGTAGGATGATTCGTTTTTAAACAAAAGAAATAGCAAACCTTTCCCAGCGGACAGGAAAGGTAGCTTTACAAATCACAAACCAGAGGCTGGTTCGAGCATCAACAGGAGCGAAGTGGTGGTTAAAGGGAGAAGAGAAATCAGATTGAGAGAACTGTGGAAATGCATAAGTTGAATAAAGAAGAGGGTTGCAAGAGAATCCAGAAGCTAATACGGGCAAGATGTCTGTAGGAAAAAGCGCACTCCAAAAATCTGAGCTGGGACAAAATCTATCATGAGTATACTCTTTTATTGACCTCATCATACCCGTTGTATGTGGCCCTGGCCACTTACTTTTGCGTTTAACAGTGGTTAAGCGGGGAAAGTTAGATCACCCTGTATGTTCACACCATCTCTGAGGAAACTCTGAGGAAACATTGTCTTTTTTTATTGGGGGGGGGGGGGGGGGGGGGGGGGGGGGGGGGAGCAGTGTTACTGCATGAAAGGGGGGGGGGGGGGGGGGGGGGGGGGGGGGGGTGGGGGTTTCACATGGAAACACACGCACGCGTTTAATGAGACTGTACACGCGCGTAACGTTGCCAGATGAATCTCAACGCCACAAGATGCCTCAGCGACCTGGTACTACATGAGAAGAAGTCTGAAATCGTAGCCTGGAACAGTAGCAGAAGCGTATACAGAGCACAAAGAGGATTTCTGGGTGGCATTGATGATTTGGAGTGAGCAGCATATTTCTAAAAATAGGGAAGCAAATCCAGAAATCCAGAAAAACAAGAGAAACAGCAAACAAATGTGAAGATACATTACTCCATCCAGGTTCTTCATAACAAATTATGACTCTCTCTCTCTCTCTCTCTCTCTCTCTCTCTCTCTCTCTCTCGCTCTCTCTCTCTCTCTCTCTCTCTCTCTCTCTCTCTCTCTCTCTCTCTCTCTCTCTCTCTCTCTCTCTCTGCCATGGAAGCCGAATTTAAGAAGCTCACGTCTTCGAGACTGACAAGTATCCCACTGCTGCCCGCAAGAATAAGAAAAAAAACAACTTTGAGCCAACATTCTTGCCAAAGAGGTTTGAGCAAAAAAAAAGGGGGGGAAGGTTGCAGGCTAGCTCCCCAGCCTGTGATGTCACGGAACAGCCCCTGATTTGTGGCAGGAGGACAATAACCAGCTTGAAGGCAACAGCAGTCAGCTTAAATAAGTATTTCAGGGGTATCTGATCGAGATGGCACATGAGTGACGTTCATTTCGCCTAAATGTTCCAGCCAAGAACAAAGGTCAAATAGTTATGTGTACGAGAGACCTGTCTAAAGGAGGTGACACCTTCAGACGCTCAGCTGTTTAGGAGGTGCGGTCGACTCTTGGTAGCGTCTTGTGTCTTTGATAACAGAAGGCCTTACAGCAGGCATGAGCTGGAAGCGACTGGCCCCACTGTGATATCAAGGATTCAGGACTGAAAAACCAGTCTGACATTTAAATTGGGCACATTGGGAGGGTGGTGTGTGTATGTGTGTGTGTGTGTGCGCGCGCGCGCGCGCGCGCGCGTGTGTGTGTGTGTGTGTGTGTGTGTGTGTGTGTGTGTGTGTGTGTGCGTGTGTGTGTGCGTGTGTGTGTGTGTGTGTGTGTGTGTGTGTGTGTGTGTGAGTAAGAGGTGGAACAGTGGTGTTTTTTTTTTTACAACATTCTCCCAAGTATATGTCTGTACTTGTGTCTAATCACACTGAAAGCATTTAATTGTATTCACATGGAAATGTCAGTCATTGTTGCAGTCTAACATAGCATCTACCATAGTCAGCTTTCTGAAATGCTTATTTTTTTAAAGGTTTCAAACAGCAAACACACTAGACACATTTCCTCAAAAGGATAACGCACCTTGCCTGCATGCATAGAACACAACACAAACCATTCATCTTCAATACAAAACTCCCATAACGCACCTTGCCTGCATGCATAGAACACAACACAAACCATCATCTTCAATACAAAACTCCCATAACGCACCTTGCCTGCATGCATAGAACACAACACAAACCATTCATCTTCAATACAAAACTCCCATAACGCACCTTGCCTGCATGCATAGAACACAACACAAAAACATTCATCTTCAATACAAAACTCCCATAACGCAACCTTGCCTGCGTGCATAAAACACAACACAAAAACATCCATCTTCAATACAAAACTCCCATAACGCACCTTGCTTGCATGCATAAAACACAACACAAAACATTCATCTTCAATACAAAACTTCCATCCTGTGTACTTTTTTCAGTGAAATAAATTAAACCTCATAGCCTGAATTCCTAAAATTGATCACATCTGACACCATGACTCACTTTCCCTCTCCCCGACGCAGACGGTATGGAAGGCAAAAACAAACATGATGCGGGCATTTAAATCCAGGATCCCAGCAAAATGAAATAAACAAACACACGCTCAAGTTACAGAATACGGATACCTCTCAATCCCTGTCCAGTTACACTGCCTGCTCTATGTGCAGAAGGAGAGTCGATGTGTTCGCTGAAGTATCATTCTCTGGTATTGCAAAATACATAACGACAACGACAACAACAACAACAACACCAACAAAAACAACAGCAATGTAAAACCAGTTTTACATTGTGTTCAAAGCTGTGATTTCTTTGCCGTATACAGCTGATGTCAAACCAATCCAGAGACGTATGGGCAGAGTGATACGCCTCACGAGTTCCACAAAGGCTTTCGCCTCCTCGACAGTCTCCAAACTGACCAGGATGGCTCCGTGTCTTCGGCACTCTCTCACGGCATCCATTCGGCTGAAGAAATTCCATGGCTCTTCTTTGAAGATGTAACATTTCCCTCTAGCATGTATCTGCCAAAGAAAGTGACGGAAAGGCAAACTGGAAAACGTAAAAATAAAAATAACCACACACGCGCGCACGCACGCACACACACACACACACACACACACACACACACGCACACACACACACACACACACACACACACACACACACACACACACACACACACACGAGCGCGCGAAAAATGATTAAAGAAAGCAAACGTCTGCATGTGTGATTCCATTAGTGGCCGGTGAGTGTGTGTGTGTGTGTGTGTGTGTGTGTGTGTGTGTGTGTGTGTGTGTGTGTGTGTGTGTGTGTGTGTGTGTGCCCCTTTCTTCGAAATAATCAAAAGCAGCCTCATTTTCACATTGAACTGTTACCTGTTACACAGCCTCCTTGTTTGGGAGGGGAATTTGTCTGCTTTTCAAGATCTCTTTCCTTTTCTTGTTATGCTTTGTTTCATGACCTTTCTTACTTCATTTTGCATAGTCAGTATATGGTAGGCATTTAGCCCATGATGATCTTTTCCTGGTTGGGGTAAAGCTTTTAGAAAACAATGTCCAGTCTTCTGGGATACAAAATCTTAAATAAATGTCAGCGAACCGCCCAGAGAAACGTGGACAAACGAGTCACAAGACAAAACACAACGCGTTCCGATCTCTTAGGTCTTCTTCAGGTGAAACAAAAATCGAAATACTGAAAACGTATGTTAAACGAAATACGGTTCAATGATTAACATTATACAATGATCGAAAGACGTATACAAGATAACAATTGCACACACTGATGACGTAAACAGAAATACAGGACAAACAGCCTTAAGCGAAGCTGTCCTGGTACATCTTGTTGCGCAGTGAGACGACTGCAGGCGAAAATCTAAACAAATCTGAAATAAATGTTAGCGAACCGGCAAAAAACAAAAGTGAAATAAAAAGACGTGGACAAACGAATCACAAGACAGAATACGACGCGTTTTGACCTCTTTGTTCTTCTTCAGGCAAGATACAAAACAATTAGGACAACAAAAATGAACGAGCAATCACTTCTCATTTAACGCCTATCCTGCGCTGAAGTGAAGTGATTGAAGATTGGTGATTGCTCGTTCATTTTCGTTGCCCTAATTGTTTTGTTTCTTGCCTGAAGAAGACCTAGGAGGTCGAAACGCGTCGTGCTTTTTCTTGTGATTCGCTTGTCCATTTTTTTTTCGGGTTCGCTAACATTTATTTAAGATTTGTTGTGGTACAGACTGAAGAGTTGGATTGTGTCTTCTACTGAGAGCTGTTTGATGTCTGGATACTGTATTTCAGACATGACTTCTATTCTTAATGCATCTAGTTATTGCATCATCAGGGGCCGTAAACTCATCACCGAAGCCAGTCTGATTTAGGCTTAGTCAAACATTTCTTCTTTTCCTCCAACTTTCTTTGATCACTCTGTTCTGTGAAAGGTTAAAGTAGAGCCGACCTTTTCTCTCTACATTTGTTTGAGTTTTGTGATCTCATCAGCATCTAGAATATCCAGTGTGGTATTTGCAATGTTTTCCGTCTACGCGATGATAAAACTGCCCTCGCTGACTTGATTTTGATTTTTTTTTTCAAAATATGAAGTGACACACACAATCGTTGCCATGTACTTTCTTTTGCTTTTTTTTTTTAGCTACACTTTTGAAATGTTAAGTCTTTTGATTCATGCCTGCTTCAACAGCTGGATCGGGCACGGTTTTTCGTCTTTCTCTCAGACAGATTCCTACAGCCTTGCATTTCTCGTGTTTGAGCTGTTTCAGTGTCTCTATTCTAGCAACAGAATGAATGATTTATCTGGTTGTAATAGTGTTTCTTGTACATCATGTACCCCCTTTACTTTCTAATGCCATTTCCAACATGTTATTTCCTAAATTGATGTCAGATTTAAGATTCTGCTACGAACATCTGCAAGACAAGAAAGCCAGTGGAAGCAGTGAACTATGCAGGCTGGATGTGGTTAGGGTCCGTAAGCGTTTAAGGAGACAAATAAAAGAATGACATTGGCTATTGTTTAATCTGCATTCTTACCAGTGACTCGGTATTTCTTGCAATGCAAGTCATCAAACGCAAATGAATGCAGCACCTCTCTGTCCAAAAGAAAATATGTTCAAAAATAGACATCGTCCTGTCAGTACCTGGAATCACAGTGGAACGCTATGAAATTCCCATTGAACAGTAATTCAACATCGAGAGCTAAAAATCCAGCAGAATAAACAAGGCCAACGATTGTATACTTACATTTTATCGATAATGCTTCAAACGTAATTGCAAATAATGCAATTGTTTTGGATAAAGTGCAGTTATTACAAAAAATAGAGACACAAAATGAATAAACCACACACAAACAAGAGAATCCTTTAAAATGTACCAGACTACCAATTTCAGTCTATAATCACTGCCTGTCTGTAGCTGAAACACTTCGGAACTTCTGACTTTGTGACTGAATCAATGGTAGAAATACGCAGAAAAAGAGTCACTGCATGTTGTGTCAGTGATAGTCTCTAGCTGAGCTTAAGTGCCCTACACCACACTCTTACTCATAGTGTGCACATTGATAAAAGCCGGCTTTTACTAGCATGAAGACAATGGTCAAGTTGTAAAATATCCCAAATTTTCGGCTTTAATTCGCCTTCGTCAGGGGTAACAGACTGTGACAGTAAAACGCTCGCATTCTCCACCCTAAGATCCTGAACACGAATCACGAACGTATGCAGCAGGGAAAAGGGCACCTTAATAAAAAAATGTTTAACTTTAAATAAAACGTTGAGTATAAAACATTTCATCAATAGGAAACATAAACTTAGGATGGGAGTGAAGGGTGAGGGGGCCGGATTGACAATAGGTTGACCATAATTTAGATTGCCACCACAGACCACGATCTTGACATATGCAACGTGAGAGAGAGAGAGAGAGAGAGAGAGAGAGAGAGAGAGAGAGAGAGAGAGAAGAGAGAGAGAGTGAGAGAGAGAGAAGAGAGAGAGAGAGAGAGAGAGCGTGCACTGGGTGGGAGTGGGTGGGTGGGGATTCGACGTTCGGAGAAGCAGCAAAAGAAAAACTTCCACCCGGTGCCTGTTCCCATGGGGGGTGGAGAAAAGGAGACCATGCACACACACACACACACACACACACACACACACACACACACACACATATCTATCTCTATCTATCTCTCTCTCTATCTATATATATATATATATATATATATATATATATATATATATATATATATATATACTTGGAGTAAAATAAAAAAAACCCCACAGAAGTAGACAGTTTCATTTTAAATTGTATATTCTCCAATAAAATTTTTCGCTTAAAAAGCTTCTTCAGTAATGGCGATATATATATTAGAGAGAGAGAGAGAGAGAGAGAGAGAGAGAGAGAGAGAGAGATCTTTCTCTCTCTCTCTCTCTGCCCCCCCCCCCCCCCCCCCCCTCCTCCCCCCCCCACCCCTCTCTCTCTCTCTCTCTCCCTCTCTCTCTCCCTCTATCTCTCTCTCTCCCCCCCCCTCTCTCTCTCTCTCTCTCTCCTCTCTCTCTCTCTCCCCCCCCTCTCTCTCTCTCTCTCTCCTCTCTCTCTCTCTCTCTCTCTCTCTCTCTCTCTCTCTACGACAAGCTCAACTGTCATCCTTCTTGTGACGTTTAGGTTCACCAGGGTGCACATTTTAATGGAACACTCCGGTGTCGCTGCCCAGGGACACTGATGTGGACACTGCATATGACTGTGAAGACGTGGGTTACAATTAAAAGGGAGACAAGAGAGGGGGACTTTTGTGAAAGACGTCATAGCAGTGGTGACGAGTTGCAAGCCTCCTTTTATTTATCGCTTTTAGATCTTTGTAATTTCGGTGAGTGTAGTTCTATTGTTGATTTATTGAAAACATTTGGAAAGTGGACGTATGCCTAATTGTTCAGTATTGTTTTTGGATCAACTGATTATTCGATTGGAGTATCCAAGATTATGTTAGAATGTCCACCAGGTTTCCGTAAGTTGCTAGTACATTACCTAAGCTTCGGGTGTGTTGTAGATGCTGATCGAATTACATTCGCATACCCTCGTCACGATTTCTGCTGCGGTTAAGCTTACTGATATGCAGAACGTTCTAGAAAAGAATAATGGAGTTTGTTCAAGAATATTCTGTATATTACATACAAAAGAATGAGAGCTGTGCCAGAGAGAGAGAGAGAGAGAGAGAGATTGTCGATCATCAAAGTTTCGAGTCTTCATTGAGTTTGAGTCTAGTTGATGAAAAGCTGCCATTGGTAAAATATTGTCTGCTGCATGTACGACTGACTTCCTGTACGACTTATTGAACCTGAAGGTCAGTGGGTTGGTTTTTTT
>JADBJO010001900.1:316291-321291 GCA_016801955.1 Conus betulinus | reverse complement strand
GCAATAGATCGTTGTAAGGGAAACATATCTGACATAATTGTTAAGGAAAAGTTTTTAACTATCTATAAAATTGCAAACGATGAGCACAAATTATTTTTGTTTTGTTTTGTTGTTGTTACGAATGTAACAATGTATGGTAGATTTTTCAATGTGAATTGCAGATATTTTGTTTTCAACAACAATATTGTGATAAGTCACTGGCCTGATGAATTTGTGCATAGGACAATCAGCTCGTTGTGTGAATACAGGAACCATATGTCCTGCACAAAAGTACATTCTTCATTCCAGCATTCACATTCACAATACGACCTCACACTGAATGAGAGTGGAGATCCACACAATACATGTGTCTGCACTGTTGGACCATGGAGCAGTTTGAGGCTGATCCAAAGGGACGACAGGAAATAGAACTCTGATAGTTCGCACCATCTAAACCACGGCAATATGGGTATTGACCACCCGTGTGTCAGTTCCCTCACTGTTCTGTCCGATACTGAAGTGGCAAAGAAGAACATCTGCTTCAAAAAGTTAACAAATTTGGCTTTACTGTAAAGATCTTTTTTTTTTTTTTTAGGATGCACACTCTTCAACCGATCCATCTTAAGAATTATTTCAATACCGAAAACAGGTCATTCCTCTGAAACGCTTCGTAAAATTTCCTGGCGCAAAAACACATCTTATACACTTTCAGATTCATGACTGATACCCAAAAGATCGATCCGATAGAAAGTTGCCAGAAAGAATCAAAAATGCAGCAAAAGACTCGTTCGCATCAGTTTTAATGACACAACTTTTCTCACGGAAACCTTCCTCTGTACACCGATTTTTCACCCTTCAATAGTTCTCCTTTCAGATCTTCCTAAGGAATCCCCTGTATTAGGAAAGAATACGGTGTAAGGGTAAGCACTGCCAGAGGAAAGAGGTCATTTTTCATCGGCCAGGCACCCAAATTGGCATGGGTTTCAAATGTGTACGAAAAGGAATAAAGTCGTCACGTGACTCATCGAATGAGGAAGTTTGCGAACACCTGGGGCTTTGGGATGAGGGAATAGCAGAGTGATTTCCGTCACCTGCAGCAGAGTCACGTCCTTTGACTTTATTTACGTTTGCTCATTTTGAACTCTTGTTATCGCTCTCTCTCTCTCTCTCTCTCTCTCTCTCTCTCTCTCTCTCTCTCTCTCTCTCTCTCTCTCTCTCTCTCTCTCTCTCTCTCTGTCTCTGTATGTGTGTGTGTGTGTGTGTGTGTGTGTGTGTGTGTGTGTGTGTGTGTGTGTGTGTGTCACATCAGTAAAGTCATTTAGAACCGTGCAATTGGCACTTGACCATTTTCACACGCTGTTAGCAGAGGGCGAGAGAGAGAGAGAGAGAGAGAGAGAGAGAGAGAGAGAGAGAGAGAGAGAGAGAGAGAATAGCAACAGACAGACAGAGACAGAGACAGAGCAGAGAGAGACAGAGAGAGAGAGAGAGAGACAGACAGACAGACAGACAGACAGACAGACAGACACACAGACAGAAACAGGGACAGAGACAAAGGTTTTTTTTTTAATTTATTTTGTTTCTTTCTTTCTTTGTTTTCTTTTTTGTTAGTGGATATCGATTTTGAATTTGGTAACAAATAACATTTGTCAAATACGACACATAGATGCTCACCTTCCTTAATGATTGATGTCGCAATCCACTTACCAGCAGATGAAGACACATGGATAATCTGCAGGTCCACCGATTGCCTTTCAGTTCGGTGGACAGCGGAGAAAGAAAAAGACACAGACACATTTTTACTATCACAATGAACGATACACGCCTCGTGATTGAAGTCTGCAGTTGGGTTCTCCAACACTTTGACCAAGACAGTGTCCGTCATGCTGTACTGCACAGGGATCGATAGAAAAAAGCACGCAAGCTATTGAAACAGAACTTTGTTCTATGGCACTGAAGTATTCTGACAGCTCAATCACGACACTTCCAATACATTCACTGAACCGAAAACGCACAACGTGATACGATCGTACATCCAGTACAAACTGACACTTCCAGTTGTACTGTCCAAGTACACTTTGAGCAAGGAAATGTCCAGCTGATCCTTCAATAGTAAATTCTTTCACTGCAGGACTTTTCAAGCAAGCAGCTAAACCAGATATACCCATGTAGGCGTTCTGTGTGGTAGAGATGTTAAATATGTCCGTGGTGTTGTGCTGTGTCAGTGTGAAGAGGTTAGTTGTCTGAGCTGTAACAGAGTCCATGCTGTATCTTGATGGTTCAGCCATAGCTACATCGTGTAACATGCCTGTACATTTAAATTGCGTTGCAGTGATTAATGGTGAAGATATAAACTGTAGCTGTGTGCTGTAGTTTGTTGCTTTGGATTGGTTTGAAAGGGGCATGTTGTCATTGTCCTCTACACTAATGGTAGTGTAGAGTGCGCATGTTCCTGATCAACCATCTGTGAAGATTGTATTCCCGATCAGTGTGTTTACCGTTTTCTTTGTGACTGATGCGGTCATGGTATACGATACTGTTTTCACCGATTTCAAAGTAAGGGCGCTCAAGTGCTCTCTCTCTCTCTCTCTCTCTCTCTCTCTCTCTCTCTCTCTCTCTCTCTCTCTCTTATCTTGCTGAGTTTATCCAAATGGCAACAATGCGATATGATTCAAATAATTACATTTTACCACGTGTCCGCATTGATTTGTTCAAATCTAGTTTTTGCATTTTTTGGTCCATCTGTGTGGAACTCTCTTCCTCCGTCTGCCAAAAACATGTCAATCACTGCCGTCCTTCAAATCAGCAATACTTAAACATTTACTTGAACAATAAATCTAACCTTTTGACCATAGTCTCAACGCCCTACTTTTATGCTTGCCTCTGTATTAGCTAATGAAAATGTGTGTGTGTGTGTGTGTGTGTGTGTGTGTGTGTGTGTGTGTGTGTGTGGGTGTGGGAGTGTGCGCGTGCGTGCGTGTGTATGTGTGGCGTGTGCGTGCATGTGAACGCGCACGCGTACGTGTCTGATTGTGTTTGTGTAATTTTTAATGGAATTTTTTTTTTTTTTTTTTCATTTTATTCTTATTACCATTGTTATTGTTATATTATATAATTTGGCTATATTCTTCATTGTTTCTGCCATTATTAATATGCGCAGTCTGTTTAGTTGAATGTTGTAGTAGAATAGCAAGGACAGATTCGAATAATAGGCATTGCCTAAAATCTCTATCTTGAGTAATAAAGTTTTTGAGGGATGCTGCTTTATGAAAACAAAGAACGCATGCCAAGCACTGAAAGGGAGGGGGTGGAGGTGGTCTTGTAATCTCTACACCACTGATATTTGTATGTGTATTTGTGAAGTGAAACTTGTGGTTCATGTCTCAAGTTTATTGTTGTGCACTTGGCTCAAGCCGACCAGTTCTGGATGACTGTAACCGGCTTCTAGTGAGATACTGGGGCTTCTTTAAACACGGATTGTATCCCCACCTTCTGAACGGTGAGGGTAGTTGCTCTCTCCCTCTCTATATAGGTATGATTTTTATTTCAGTCAAGACGTCTTAGATGGTGTTGTTGTTTACATGACTGGTTTTCTTCTTTTCCTGATGAATTGCATGCTTCTTTCTTATCATGTGAATGATTGTGCTTCTTCCACTTCAAATGGGCCACTGGCTTTGCTGAAATAAAAACCTGGTCTGCTCTCTCTCTCTCTCCTCTCTCTCTCTCTCTCTCTCTCTCTCTCTCTCTCTCTCCTCTCTCTCTCTCTCTCTGTCTCTCTCTCTCTCTCTCTCTCTCTCTCTCTCTCTTGTTCTTTGTGACGTGACAATTGCCAACCACACCACCATCCCTCTACTCCCTCTCTCTCTCTCTCTCCTCTCTCTCTCTCTCACTCTCTCTCACACACACACACACACACACACACACACACAAACTGCAGCTAGAGGTATTGGTGGATGTCATTTTTTTTTTCAGGCTCGACCTTCACCCCCCTTAATCCTCTTCTCCCCCTCACACACCCCTTCCTCAGCATGACTGACCGACATCTGAGGTAAGCCGACCCCATAATAGGCGCGTGGCACTGAGTACAAGTCAGAGAAATACAAAGAAGAAAGAAATTTGACACCCCCCCCCCCCCCCCCCCCCCCTCCCCCAAGTATGGAGTACAAGTGGGGGAGCCCCCCCCCCCCCCCCCCCCCCTCCTTCCTTTCCTTGATCATGCATTGACCAATCGTAGATGGGGGAAGTACTCATTCATTTTTTTTTGTTCTGCTTTAGAAAAGCCACTAAACCCACTTCTCCCTTAACTTTCTCACTCACCGTGGTCCCGGGAAAGATGGCCCAACCAGCCCAACGCCAGTATCCCCCGTGTGTCTCCACTGGCGCAGGTATCTCAGCTTTGTTCATTGGCATAAAAGCTAAAAACTCCTCCGACATCTTAGAGATAGTCCTCTCTAATCTCAATTCTATAATCTCACACTGCAGGGGATGGGGGATTACTATCCCATTCCACCCCCCATCCCCCACCACCCACATTTGACCCCCACTCACCTCTTCCTTTTTATATAACGTTACTATTGGCTGTCGTGTTTCTCTGTCAGCCTGTCAATCAGACAGACATCAGAGATTGGATTTGTAGCTTAGCACACAGAAAGGGGACACCAAGCCCCCTCCCTCCACTGTTCCCATTAAAGGCTGCAAGACTGACCACTGTCACTGACCCACTGGGGTATATCAGCTAAGGGAACGTTATCTCTCACATGCTCTAAGGTCATGTGTCAGCTTTTACTGATAACCCAAAACCAGCTGTATGCTGAAAATGAATTTTTGAGTCTTGAAGCTTTCATGTATGCCACGTGTTTTAACAGTGTAACTTTATGCCAATACTTGGTAGCATCTATGAAATAATGAATGAATCTTCTATTGTAATACTTTAACTTGTTGCCACCACTTCATAAAAACGCTGAAATACTTGGTCACCGTTCTATGCTAACAATATGACTTTTTGCAAGTTTCCAATACCATCT